>RQTK01000684.1:237214-266704 GCA_003991915.1 Elysia chlorotica | reverse complement strand
AGTAGTAGTAGTAGTAGTAGTAGTAGTAGTAGTAGTAGTAGTAGTAGTAGTAGTAGTAGTAGTAGTAGTAGTAGTAGTAGTAGTAGTAATAGTTGTTGTAGTGGTGGAGGTGGTAGTAGCAGTAGTGGTGGTAGCGGTAGCAGCAACAGCAGCCGTAGTAGTAGTAGTAGTAGTAGTAGTAGTAGTAGGAGGAGGAGGAGGAGGAAGAGGAAGAGGAGAGATGAGGAGGAGTTGTAAATACGGAAAAAGAAATACCATCAACAAGGCCAATGAGGAACAAATGAATAACAGCCAAAAGCGGTGGTAGTAGTGGTTCCTCTAGTTACTGTATTGTTATAATGACGAAGCTTATTAAAGCGAAACATTCTATATGTAATATATCTCTAGTTGTGTAGGATATAATTTTCCCAGTTTCCAGTTGTGAGTTTAGTTTAATTTTTATAATATGGTAGCAATGATAGCAGCAGCAGTAGTGTAGTATTAGTAGTATTAGTAGTAGTAGTAGTAGTAGTAGTAGTAGTAGTAGTAGTAGTAGTAGCAGCAGCAGCAGCAGCAGAAGAAGTAGTAGTAGTAGTAGTAGTAGTAGTGGTAGTAAAAGTCATGTTATTGCACTAGTGTATGGTAGTTGTTCGTGCAATGTACAAGCAGTGTTGACCACCTTGCTCAGCAGATTTGACAGTCGACATTTTTTTCCATTTCGCAACGCAGAGTGAATCGATTCGAATAATACTTCTATTTTGCAGTATCACAGTAACTTCAGGCCCTTCAGCTATCAAGTCTAAAAATAGCAACTTTTCCCTCAAGGATGACCAAACTCTCTTTAAAACGGGGGTCGAAATAATATTTTTAGCCAAACTTTGTATTCTCTCTTCGACACAAATCATAAATGCATTTCTGTATACTTAAATTGATTAATATTTTTTTCTTATAACTTCTAAACCATTTTAATTGAATATGAGTTTAAAATCGGTACAAATTATGGATTTCTATTAATAGCTATCAATAGAATGTCTGTGGTATAAACTAGTATCTCTGGCACAAATGAAAAAAAAAGTTATTTTTAGATCCAACGCAGTTTGTTTTGCAAACAACGATCACGTGATTTAGCCTACTGTAATGATTCAGCTATCCAGGCTGCAGTCATTATCCGTCGAGAATAATCGAGAGAAAACCTACGCCTGTATAAAAAGGGAGCTTGAAATTAGCTACACTTACAGATCAAAAGCAGCATTGGTATTGTAACGGCACTCGAGAGAGACAACAAACTTGAAACATTTTCGTTGAGACACCATCATTTGACTTGATTGAATTTTTTGGAACGAAGGTGAAAAATGTTAATCTCTGTTTCTCTCTAGAAATAGATCTAGATTTAGATCAAGAATCTAGATCTAGCCTAGTCTAGTGGGTGTTTTTGTTGTTGTTTTAATATATTTTATGAACTGCAGTAGGGCTGCCTAACTATTCTTACTTAATTTTCGTGAAATTCGTTCATTATTGATGCAATTGCATAAAAGGTTTAGATATCTATATGAATTCATTTTATACTGGATCTAGATCTGCATAGATTTAGTCTAGTTCATCTACATGTAGATCTAGGCCTAGATCTAGATCTAGAAATGTTTGTTGTTTTAACATATTAGTGTAGGACTGTAGCGTAGCCTACAGAGAATTTCAACCTGAAGCTTAGCTTCATTGGAGCATGGGTTGGGTTCCTCATAATCCATTTGCTTACAATAAATTTTCTTCTCAGATTTACCATTTTAGAATCAACCTCTTGTTAAATCATTTTATCATTAGATCTAATGGCTAATTCATTTTTTCCCAACTACTTTATTAAATATTTCTAAGACCAACACATCTTACACCAAACACAGAACAGTGTTCAATTTAAGGGGTGAAATACTATGCTTTCAAAAAGTAATTTAAAAGAATAATTAAAATATAATCTCATGTGTTCACTAATCTATAGGGCTTTTAAAAACGAGCCTAGTATATGTAGTGCATTGGTTATTATTGTTTTGGTCATGGTGCTTCCTGAACGACAACAAAAAAAGCTTTTTTTTTTTTTTTTGCAACCCCCCAAAAAAATTTTTAATTAAAGAAAAAAAAATGTAAAATTGAAGATGGATTTTTCTAAACGTCTATAATTTTTTTATTACAGCATCACTATGTCTTTGACAATAAAAGTGTTTTTTGAGCGGACCAGTGGGACAAAGGAGATTAGAAGGTTTCCTGTCAGCACCAATCGTACAGGCTTTTATTCTTTTTCTGAGATTCAAGAAAAGATCAAGCAACTTTACCCAGCTTTGTCCCATGGAAATTTTGATCTGTTTTGGCAAGGTAGGTTTGATTTAGACAAATCTTAAAGGACTTGTAAGTACAAAATATTCTTAGTGCTACATACACTGGACATGGACTGTATTCTGTGTTCTTAAATTTAAAAAAACTGTTTGTTTGATGCATTTTCTTTTCTTAGTTAAAATAAAGATGGTGCGATTTATATGGTGGTATGTCTCAGAAGGATATTTTATGTGTGGCTGGGCATTGCAATCTACATGTTCTCTTTGAAAATAAGTCTATATGCATGTAGAAAAATAATTTTTCCTGTTTATGTCAAAGAAAATATATTTTAAAGTATCCAGTGTTTTTAATGAAAAAGAAGCATAAGAATTACCTTTACACTCTTCTGATAAACTTTGACAATGGTGTACAAACTTTTTTTAAAGTTTTAAAGCTTATGATGAGCATATCTGCATTAGGGCAATTCTATAATTATATGTCTAGGACAAATGAACATTTATATAAAAAGATCAGTAGTATGATGGCAGGTTTAGGGAAATACCATTATGATACTGTAATTTTGGCTTCAGTTTTTTTAGTTTTTTATCTCAATGTTAGTCTTGGCCAAATGATACAATAGTATCAGTTTGTATGTGTCCTTATATAACTATAACTTTTTTTTCAGATCCTGATGGTGACCGAGTGGCCTTCTCTACTGATGAGGAACTGAAAGATGCAGTGACCTATGTGAATGATGGAATTCTCAGAGTGTACATTCCAGGTGAGGATTAAATACATTTTGACGAAATTATGATGACAAGTAGTAAAAATGTCGGTTCTGTCTATAATTATGATTTGTTGTATGTAACAACCAAGTGTTGTAAATGTTCCCTGCTAACAAAAACAAATTCAAATCTTTATTTATTTTTTATTAATTTATAAGGGTTCCTCATGGTGCAACACCAGAATCAGATATATTTTTTTAATTTAATATGCTGAATAAATGGGAGACCATTTGAATATCTATATACATAATAATAATAATAATAATAATAATAATAATAATAATAATAATAATAATAATAATAATAATAATAATTTATATGTAATAATCGTAATAATAGTAATACTAATTTAAGACCAATAAGAATGAATTGAACTTTTAAAGCATTTTTTACGCACCATTCACTTTGGAACTTTTTTACAAAGCATTTTACAGCAATTAAAAAAAGTGTGTACACCTTCTTAATCCTGTTTTGTTGTTTCATTTTGTTTTCTTTGCAGAACCCAAGGAGGAAGCGGAGTCGTCCTCAAAGAAGACTGCGCCAACTGAATCTGCTAACACCCAGCCCCAAGAGAGCACTCAGCAGAAGCAGCAACAACAACAACAGGAGCAACAGCAACAACAACAGCAGCAGCAGCAACAGCAGTCCGGAAACAGGTGTGGTGGAAGGGCTGGCCAGAGGGGCTGCAGGCCTAAAGAACCAGTTCATGTGGGAGTGACCTGTGATGGATGCGAGGGACCTGTCATTGGCATCCGCTACAAGTGCTGCGTCTGCCCCGACTACGACCTCTGCCAGACCTGTGAGGGCAAGGGCATGCACAACGACCATGACATGTACAAGATCACTGTTCCGAGGGTGAACCCACTGGTGAGTTCAGTTAGTTTACTTTCATAGTTGCTGTTTGTACGTGAGAGATAAGGGGCGGAATTGGATTGAGTACTCTCCATTAGATCTAGAAAGAGTCTACATTTTCAGTTTTTATGGCAAATAAATGCCGCTTTTATTTTGTGAACTTTTTTTTAGAAACTTGACAAAAAATAAATGGTACAGTTTTCTTGGATATACAATGTTGATTACATATATGAATTTGCTTTCCTCTTTACTTTTTATATTAAAGATATGAAAAATACATTCAGCAGCTAGGACTCTGAAGAGACCTAAAAAATTTTGATACAAGTGCTTGAAAAAAAAAGGCTTAACCCATTACCAGCAGTAGAGTTTGTTTATGTTAATGAACAAAGTGAACTGAATAAATACATACCATTCATCTCATGGTGGAATTAAAAAATCCATTCAATATCTCTGTTGCACTTAAAGCTAAAGCCCCTGTTTTTAAATTCACTAATGAATTTTGATGAAAGGAATAAAAAAAAAAGTAGTCTGTGTCATATTGATGACGGATTTCGTCAATGATATCATTTTAACATTTTTTAATTCTTAGAACTTCCTGCCGCCTCACATGGGCCGTTTCCTGAACCGCTACATGCGTAACATGGCACAAGACCCCGGGGCGACAACAGGTGCCGGTGAAGGCGCTGGTTTCTGTAACGCGGGGATGAGGGCAGGCACCGCGCATGCCAGCGCCAATGCTAGTGCTAGTGCCAGTGCCAGTGCTAGCGCGAGTGCCAGCTCCCAGGCTGGTGAGAGCGGAAACAACTCGGAGGATCCCAGGGCCAAGGAGAGGGGTGATTACGACGACCTGTTGAGAAACGTAGGGGCCAACATTGCTGCGTTCTTGGATCCTTTTGGTGAGTACGACTTGAGAACTTACCAGTGTATTGTTTCAAGTATTTTTGGGGGATGAAAAACATTTAAAGGAATTTTAATGGACAAATATTTTGTGTATCATTATGAGTGGAAATTTGTTAAAAGTGTTATGTTCAATTTGTTGATATTTAGGTATACGTTGCCTGTCATCAGACAGGTATATGTGTCAAACTTAGTTCTACTCTAAATTATGCAATAAATCTGCATAATGAGTTATCATAGATATACTTTATTTTTTTTTAATAGTATAAAGAATTTTAGGACTCTTCATTTCATATCAACAATGGTAATCATTTTATCCCAGTTTTAAGTATAAACATCTCAACAGTGATATGAAAATCAAATAAAACTAAATTAATCCAACCTGTTTATTTACAGATTTAAATTCATCTTAAATACCCAAACATTGTTAATGCATCTATTTTAAGCGGCAAAAATGCAATTTTAGTATTTTACTTATTGTGGAATTCACTTAGGATAAACCTCTTTCCAACAGCCATAGATTTTATTTTACCCCAATTTCATATTAAACAGTGACTGTTAAGTTGAGGAAAATTTAATTGGTGCACAAAAAAATAGTTAATATGAAGCCATAGTTTATCATTAGCGAATTCCACCATAAAATTTTCCATTTTTAATGAATCATTCTGTTTACTGGGTTTGATTCCAGGCATCGATGTGACGTACGATGTCCACCACAACGGAGAGAGCGCCTCCAGTGGGCAGTTCAGACAGGGATTTGGAGGAGCCGGGATGGGGGCAGGGATGGGAGCGGGTGTTCACTGCCCGATGTTCAACGCCAACGCCAACGTGCGCAAGGCTGGGCAGGCTCAGGCTTCTGCGGAGAAGAAAAACGATGAGGCTGAGAAGACGGAGACGGCAGAGAAGCAGGAGGCAAGCGGGACAGATGCAGGGGCAACTCCCATGGAAACGGAGGCTCCTTCTGACAAGAAGGACGGTCCATCTGCTGGACAACCAAAAAAGGTTGGTTTTTGTTGTTTTTTTTCTATTCCATTATTAACTGTTTAAACTTGAGTGGTCGCAGTATGCGTCTGGTAAAATTACAAAAAAATGACGGCAATGAAAAATATACCTTTTTTTCATTGATCTATCAAACCCTTGTCAAAACATGGAATGGACTTGTGGGCTTTAAGAGTAAACATTACGTAGTTGAATGTGAATGTGTTGTTCATCAGTTTCTAACAAATCTGCAAGTAATTTTTATGTTAAATTATATTATAAAGTTTACTTGAAAGAAAAGTATGATTCATATTATTTTACCTTGAAACACAAAGTGTACTGCATCCCCACCCTGTCTCGTGTGTGGCAGCATATGAAATTGTCAGACATCAGTCTTGGGACCCGTCCACAATATAGCCTATGTAGTGCTGATGTTGGGCGTTAAAATCAACTCAACTTTTTCTACAAGTCTTGTTTTCATTTCGAGATTTTTTTGTTTTTCTCGTCATTAGTCTGTGAGCAAGAACGGATCTGACGATGGCTGGACAATGGTTGAAGATGAGCTGGCCGATCCACCCATTGGTGCTATCCCCATGCCAGCCCCAGCCCCCAAACCAACCGCAGAGCCAAACAGTGACACTGCCAGCACTAACATCTACCCAAGTGAGTGCCTAGGTGTTTTGTTTTTGACTATTTTTTTCTTTTAATGTTATATGATAAAGTAATTTTTAAGCTTTTCAAATCGCAATATTAAGGGCGTTTTCCTTGTGTGTGCAATATTTTGGGGTATTTCCAAAATTTATGAAAGACCAAAGCTTTGGTTTTTATTATTTCTGAATGGGAAGGTGTGAAGATCAATGCAAAGATGAGCTGACGCAAGTACATCCCTCACTTGTATGGTGTGATGGGAAAAGATTGTAAAATATCTGGCAAAAATTTTCAGCAACCAGAGGAGAGATTTGCCAGATTTTGTCCTCTACTTGTTGAGTTGGTGTTTGTATGGTGTTATCAATTGGGATGCATCCTAGTATCCCTAAGTTGTCTCTGTCCGACAGCGTGTAAAATTGTCAGACTATAGTGTTGAGAATCGTTCACAATGTAGCCTTGTTGCTGATGTTGGACTGAAATGTTGTTTTTTCTTCTTGTAATGACCATAAGTTGATAAAACAAGTTCTAAAAAATTTCATGTCATCAAATTTTAACCTGAGGAGTTTTGTTACAACCTGCAGTTTTTTTTTTTTTTGTTATTACATTTTTGATGTATACCTTAACAATAACATAAAAGAAAAGTTAATGCATTTTGTGCAAGGAGTGGTCAGTTTTAAATGCTCTGCTTTCCCACTCTCTAGTGCCAGTGGCCCTATCTTCCACAGGCCGAATCAAGAGGCTTTAGCTTTAACCAACTAAAAAAACAACAAATTTTCATTCTCTCTCTTCACCAGACCTGCGCGTACAGGAGAGTTTTAGCTTTAACCAACTAAAAAAACAACAAATTTTCATTCTCTCTCTCCACCAGACCTGCGCGTACAGGAGAGTTTTAGCTTTAACCAACTAAAAAACGAACAAATTTTCATTCTCTCTCTCACCAGACCTGGCGCCTATCTTCCACAGGCCAGAATCAAGATGCTTTAGCTTTAACCAAACTAAAAAACCAACAAATTGTCATTCTTCTCTCTCTTCACCAGACCTGCGCGTACAGGAGAGTTTTAGCTTTAACCAATTAAAAAAAAACAAGAAATTTTCATTCTCTCTTTAGCTTTAACCAACTAAAAAAACAACAAATTTTCATTCTCTCTCTCCACCAGACCTGCGCGTACAGGAGAGTTTTAGCTTTAACCAACTAAAAAACAAACAAATTTTCATTCTCTCTCTTCACCAGACCTGCGCGTACAGGAGAGTTTTAGCTTTAACCATCTAAAAAACAAAACAAATTGTCATTCTCTCTCTTCACCAGACCTGCGCGTACAGGAGAGTTTTAGCTTTAACCAACTAAAAAAACAACAAATTTTCATTCTCTCTCTCCACCAGACCTGCGCGTACAGGAGAGTTTTAGCTTTAACCAACTAAAAAAAACAACAAATTTTCATTCTCTAGTGCCAGTGGCCCTATCTTCCACAGGCCAGAATCAAGAGGCTTTAGCTTTAACCAACTAAAAAAACAACAAATTGTCATTCTCTCTCCACCAGACCTGCGCGTACAGGAGAGTTTTAGCTTTAACCATGAAATGGTCTGTCCATAGGGAATACATATAATAGTATTTTAGGAAGCACATAAGGTAAAGATTGATTTTGGTTCTAATTATATGATTCCGATCATTTTCATAGAAAAAATAAAAACTCAAGAAATTTTTTCCAGTATTTTAAACCATTGTTGGCTATTGTCCAATTCCGCACAAGCACAAATTTGCCGTTTACACTAGTAAATATTTAGAGGGGAGGGAAACAAAAATGCTCTATCCTCATAAACCAGCCAGCGAACGGGTCTTGGTTTTAAAGTCTAGCGACGCAGACTCTCCAGCTGCTGAGTAGCCCTGGCCTTGATGGTGTCTAGAGCGGCACCGATGTCGCCCCCACACTGAACCAACAGCTCGGTGAGCCAGCCGTCTGTGTTGGTGAAGCCCATCGACAGCATCTGCTCCACGCTCTCCTGTACGCGCAGGTCTGGTGAAGAGAGCTCTAGACACCATCAAGGCCAGGGCTACTCAGCAGCTGGAGAGTCTGCGTCGCTAGACTTTAAAACCAAGACCCGTTCGCTGGCTGGTTTATGAGGATAGAGCATTTTTGTTTCCCTCCCCTCTAAATATTTACTAGTGTAAACGGCAAATTTGTGCTTGTGCGGAATTGGACAATAGCCAACAATGGTTTAAAATACTGGAAAAAATTTCTTGAGTTTTTATTTTTTCTATGAAAATGATCGGAATCATATAATTAGAACCAAAATCAATCTTTACCTTATGTGCTTCCTAAAATACTATTATATGTATTCCCTATGGACAGACCATTTCAAACAGGCTTCCCCAGCAGATATTAGAATGGTGAAAATGTTTAAAAGCTCAAATAAAGTAGAGTTGAGACTGATTTATCAATTTTTTTAAAAAGGGAGCCAACTTGAAACCTTTCTCCTGCAAAAGTAAGAAAATGCAACCTATGCTAGTAGATGGTTGGAGGTAGGAAATGATGTTGGGGCTTTTGATTGGTATTATTCTATTAATTACAGAACCAGCAGTTATTATTATTTTCGAAGTCTAATAACTAACAACAAGTACCACTTCATGTCTATTGGATTGTTTCAAACATTATCTATGTGTGGTTTTGTTTTTCTAACATTGTAAATGTAATGAAAATATTGAATTCAATAGCAGTGATATTAAAAGTATTTTGACAAAACATGGATTTCTATTTAAATTTTGAGTTTAACTTTCTGGTGTAGTATTTGCAGAGCATTTTGTTTTACTAATAAGTTCTTTTATTATAGAAATACCATGTTAATTGGAACTTTATAATGTACTTAGCAGAATGTGTATTTTACCAACCATTATGTGACAGCAGTCTTAAAAATTTCATAGAAGGCGTTTGATTTTAACCTATATGTGTTGTTTTATGTTTTTTAATTAGCCAAATTTATAAATGTTTTTTGGTTATTGCAGTGTAAACATTTTGTTTGGGAAGTTTAATTTTTTTTAAACAATCAATTGTATCACATTTTTTAGTGTTCCAATTTTGTTAACTTTGTTCTTAATGGGCACATTATAACTAAGACTGCACCGTATTGATTTCATGAAATATGAAATTGTTTGTAATGACTACATTTTCTTTTAAAATCTTAAATCTTTCCAGTTAAAGAAATGTCCTTTTTACAATAATCAGACAATGTGAACACTTTTATTGAAGTTTTACTTTTCTGTGTGAAAACATGTTAACAGTTTCTATTGTTTTTATGTGATATTGAAGACCACTTAATCTCATTGATGTGTTGAAAGACTGTAGTGTAACCATTCGAAAATGACAGAAATAATTATAATTAGACCAAAGAAAAAGCCTTTTCAAAGCCCTACAATAAGAGACTAGGCGATTCACCTTTAGTGTGAATGTGTGGCAATGTTATAATTTATCTTTTTTTTTTTTTTTTTTTATGTCAGTATTCACATTTTTATTTTTAAATGTATTTTGAAAATTGATATCGAATTGAAATGTTAATGTTGTAGATGTATTTTATATTGATAAAATAACATATTTAAATGGAGGTCTGCACCATTATATGTTGTAAATGTTAGTTTTCTGAGTTGATTATTCTTATTTTCAATATGATTTGCACAAATTATGACTACAGTGCACAATACAATGTATTTAGAGTGGAAAAATCTTGTGAAAATTCTTTCATATCTTTTTGCTATCTCTTCTTTGTGGTTGTGGTAAACTATAAAATAAAAGGCAATGTTGCATAAGCATAATGTATGCATCATCACCTGAATAATGTGTCATGTTTGTTCTTTCTTTTCTTTTCTTTTTTTTTTATGTGTCTCATTGTAGTTCTCATAACCTGCAATACATGTATTTTCATCTGTAAGATGAAAAGGCCTCTATGTAGTGAAGTGATTGGAAGTTTTTATTTTACTGTTAAGTTGTGATAGTAATTATTCTGAATTAAATACTGGTAGACCAGTCAGAATTTCACAAACTTGACCTGATAATGTTGTATGAGACAATGCACAAGTTAAGAAAGGATTTTCATTTAAGGCAAGCATAGTTAAAGAGGTGTTTTTTTTGTTTTTTTTTCAAAGTCACATCTGACAAAATGTTGGCTTAACACATCAGACTAATGTGTTGCTTTTTTTATAGGATAAAACTAGCATCGGCCTAGTCATACAAATTATAAAGACAAAAATTTGTTCTAAATAATCTTAATTTCTAAAACTATACTGGCGTACTGTAAAATGACAAAAAGTTTAAGAGTTGGCGATAAGGACCCATCAAAGTGAGATTTTAAACTAGGAGCAAAGGACATGTTATTTGGGGTATAAGTGTTTCAATCTAGACCAGACACATGTATACATAGCATATGACAATTATTTGTATACATAGCATATGACAATTATTTTAAACCACTACTAATCCTAATATTTGCTTTGACCAGAACAGTTATTGTTTGGCATAGGTTCTACGGATATAAATAAAGATAGCAATGTTGGCATCAACACACCTCCATCTACACTTGAATTTATTGACAATTTTCTTTAGTTCGTAATAATAAACGTGAATATTTCAAACATCCCAAAAAATATAAACATGGATACTGAAAGAAGCAAACACATATGTCATCAAAACATTTGACAAAAAAAAAAGTTTATTGAATCTCAATAATGAAACAGTATACAATGTATATATTTGTGCCCTGCTACCTTTCTAAGCCCATGCTACAAAGAAAGAAAAATTTTTCTTTTTTTTTTTCTTCAAATTTTAATATACTAATTTCCCCAGCACTTATGTTTAAGCAGCTCTGTACAAAAACAAAAGAGGGTAAGATAACATAGTATATATATGATTATATCTATCTGTTTGTGAAAACACGATCTACAAAAATAACCCACAGAGGTTACAAGTTCGGATAGATATAATTATAAATATACGGGATGCAAGGCCTCTACGACTACAGGTCAAGCCACCGAACTGACTTCCGTGGCGACGTAAATGGGTAACAAATGGTACTACTTGTCTATTTCTACATTATTCTTATAAAATTTAGGACAGATTGATACTCTGACAGTATTTTTGTTCAGTCCTCATAACAAATATATTAACTAATCTAACTGTGCCACATAGTCATAAAAGATCGCTCATTTGGGGTCTTAGTACACTACTCCTGTGACTTTGCCAGGTATTTTTGGAATGTAATCACTCAAGGAATGACTTTTTAGCAGTGACCGCTGCCCACTCTACAACCCTGCACCACCTAAGTGTGTAAACAGTAATTTTTTTGGAATTTACAAGTCTTTGTAAATGCAATTTAAAGCCAGGAAGAAGTAGATCTAACATAGGTAGCACTGTAAATCAAAACTAGGGACAACCACTCCCATAAGTTTTAATGTAATATGTAAGACAGTTTTACTGCAGCAGTGTAAGCCTTTAAGTTAACTCTTTGAGAGGCAACAATTTTTTATGAATGAATGTTTAAACACATGTGCAATTGAATTTGTGAAAAGTTGTAAGATTGTATGAGCGATGAAAAAAGATTCCCAGAGTATAATTATTATGGTACATGTACAAGGATTTAACTACTTGTCATCTGAGAACTCCTTTGTTCTATCTCCAATGGAAATAAGAAAGAGATAGAACAAAGCAAATCTGCAGTGACGATTGACTTTCTTCTGTGACTAAGAACCATTGAATCTTCTCAATGTAACCAACAGGACTTAGTCTCTACTATTCAATGTTAAACCACGCTACTTCTACCAACAATGTAACCAACAGGACTTAGTCTCTACTATTCAATGTTACCAACAGGGCTTAGTCTCTACTATTCAATGTTACCAACAGGACTTAGTCTCTACTATTCAATGTTACCAACAGGACTTAGTCTCTACTATTCAATGTTACCAACAGGACTTAGTCTCTACTATTCAATGTAAGCAACAGGACTTAGTCTCTACTGGAGATAATAACAAAGCAAATCTGCAGTGACCATTGACTTTCTTCTGTGACTAAGAACCATTGAATCTTCTCAATGTAACCAACAAGACTTAGTCTTTACTGAAGATTTGAAGGGATTAAACCACGCCTACTTCACCACAAGCTTTTGTTTACAAAGCACAACATTTCTAGAGGATAAGAAATAGGGTAGGGAGCCATGAGTATTGCTTCACATGGCCTGTGCATTATCAGATAACATAACCTGCGATCACAGAAAGAGAAAGAAAAACTTGAAATCACACTTAAAAGTTGAATATCACAATGTGACTTTGAAATGCCTAGGGGAAAATACTAAAGCGACTTAGTCTTCAACAAAGACAGTGCACTAAGTAGCAGACAATTTTACTAAACTTATAAAAGTTTTGTTCACTGGTTACTTGAAAAAACAAACAAAATAAAAATTACAATAATATGACGTAATGAAGAAAAATTTTTTTCAAAGCAAATAATTATTTTAAAAAATAATGTGTGAACATTAAGAAAATATCTAACTAAAATTGACATTAAAGATATAACTGGGTATGAATTTGACAAAAAAAAATAGAATAGACATGCCTAGAACAAATAAGTACGGTTTAAAAGAAAAGTCAAGTTTGACTTTTTATTTTGTGATCTTGAGACTCAACACAGTAATATGTTATGATTTCATAAAAGCAATACACAATTTATCATTCATTCCAAAATAATGGTGTACATCTCCTTCAAAAAAACTTCCGGTATGTTATCCCTACAGTGTGACTAGGATCACATAAATAGCGCACGGCCGGCAGAAATGGACAAAAACTCATCCCCGCCCTGCCTCGTGTGTGGCAGCACATAAAATTGTCAGACATCAGTCTTGGGGCCCGTTCACAATATAGCCTATATAGTGCTGATGTTGGACGTTAAACCAACTCAACTCAACTCAACTCAACTCACATCAAGGACCAAGAAAGCTGCCGAAGTGTCACAGATGAAGAACTGGAACATGCAACGGCAGTAGGTCAAGAAAGTCACATTAACAGTTAATGTAGAATTGTGACTATCCTTGGTCTGAACACTGTGTTGACGAACTAAAATGTCCTTAAATAAACACACTAAGCCTGTTTTTTTACTTTCGTTGTTTTTGTTTGTCATTTATCTTACTTTATTTGGAGCAAAATAATATATGCATCCTGCCAATAAAAACTTCCAGGAAGAATTAATTTATGCATAGAATACCAACTTTTGAAATTGAAATCACCCAACGGTAAAACAAACATCTTTCCGTGTAATTAGTGGAATACTATCTCCTTTAAGTCTTAACATTTCCTCAAGAGCAACTAAGTGATGGTTATTTTTCTTTGGCTTGTTTTCCTCAGATTTTTACATGTAACAAAAAAGACTTGAAACAATGTGAGCTTACATAAAACATTAAAACATCAATAATGTATAATTCTGGTTGATATTATGAATAATATGCACTAATTAAAAAAAAATAGTGTGTATATATCTCTAACCCATCAGTTATCTGCAACCGAGGAGGAAACAAATATACTATGTGAGACTTCATTGGCAATACACTTCAGTACAAGGATCATGATTCAAATTGTATTCCATAATATTTAAACAGTTGAAAAGCAATTTGTTCCTGTATAAAAATTGTGTTGAAGAGATCAAGTTGTGGATGTACGAATACATTATTACAATCATTGGGATCCCTGAAACTCCTTAGAAGCTGAGAAATTCACAAATAGTAACACTTGTAAAAAAAAAAAGTAATAATAAAAATATAAATAATAATAATAATAAAATGGACTGTATCTAAATCTACTGGCAGCTGAATAACTTCCTGAGTCTGATATAAAATGCCAAGTTTATGGCGACGAAAAGGAACTTGACATAGATTAATACCTTATGATCCAACTTTTTAATTTCCTACTGCTTTTGATGCTGCTGTTTTGATTTTATTCTCAGGTCACAGTGCACATGAAAATGTTACTGCACTTAAAAAAAATATAATGTTAGCTTTAAATGAAGCTTTGAAGCTTTAAAAAATAGCCTTCACTATAATAAGTGCAGTAACATTTTCATGCGCACTGTGACCTGAGAACAAAATCAGAACAGCATCATCAAAAGCAGTAGGAAATTAAAAAGAAAGATCATAAGGTATTAGTTTATGTCAAATCCCTTTATGTCACATGGAATTTGATCCCTGACTCAGGAAGTTATTCAGCTGCCAATAGATTTAGATACAGTCCATTGCTTCATAACGTTAGCCTATTTAAATAGATAGAAAATATGGTAAAGCTTTGTAGACGAATACAAACATAATTTCCCGATAAAAATATAAACTTGTATCACCACTGAAGAGCTGATGTTGCAGTTGATGGATTGAAATGTTTCAAAATAAGCCAATACAACAATTTGAAAAAAAAAAACAAAAAAAAATTACTCACTCTCAGATAACGATGAACTATGATAATTAAATAGAATAATTAAAAGAATGTCAGGAGGAAAAAAATGTAACAATTTGTTCCTTTTTTTTTAAACCCGTATCCACTGTCGAAGACAGAAGAACAGAGACAGACGAGAAAAATCACAATGATGCCAAAGTTCTTACAAATTTCACACCTGGACATTGTCTATTCTAGTTGTTTGAAAAGTATGGGGTTTTGTCTGTACTTTCTCTAAGTCTAATATAAATACATTTCCTGTACCCAAGGCACTAGACTAGATTATTAAACAAAAAGGTTAGATAAACCACAGTGCTATGCTATGATATTCCCCTCAGTATAATTGTATATATGTCATTTTTTTAAATTCATATTTGTATATATACGTATATAAATTATTTACAATTGGCTGCAGAAGTTTATTACCTTGACATAGTCTAAAAACAACAACAACAAACAAACAAGGGGTTATTGACTATATCTATGACATAATGGTTTGGTGTGTTTGTGTGTGTGTGTGTGTATTTGAAGCTTTTTTTTCTTCATTTTTAATTTCAATCTAGGCTCCATTTTGTACATACAAATTTACTGAAGTTAACAAAACTTTGTTATAAAGTGATCTATTCTATTTTGTTTCTTTAAAAGAGTTAGATAAAATTGTGATCAGAATACACTATCTCATAATCTGGTTCGCTCATTCTCAACAAAAAAAAACAACACAGTAAGTGTTGTGAACTGTTTGAAATGCGCTGAATTTGTGAATACTGTAGATCACTTTTACACTTGGTGCAAAGTTTTATTTACTTCTGTAATAAGCACTATACATAGGGAAGGCTTTCATTTTAATAAAAATAATTTTAATGGAATAACTCTCACAATAATACCAGTATCTTTCGTTTTCTAGTCTGCAATAACCAATAAATTTCTTAATATACTGTTACATACATACTTTCATTATGGTAATATTAAGTCCAAAAGTCGCTATCTATAATTCAATAACTTCAGACAGAATAAATAAAATACTGGTACATGACTTTGAGCTTAGCGAGCATGGTTATAATTTTGCAATTTCAAATAATAAAAAAAAACATTATGCTATCCTAATTGACATTAATATAATGAACTACTTTACATAGGTAGATTTCCATAACATCACCAAATATTATATTTAATATGAACACATGAGTAATACTGCAGCATATCACGTCAGTTCACTCCTTCGTTCAACACATTTTGAGCAAATGCAGAAAATAATGACCAAAGTTTATATTAACACTGTGCTATGATTATGCCTTTTAAAGATAATTATAATCACTAAAAAATGTTTTCATTTCCTTATTTTTGTTTCAAATTGGACACATATCTTTAATAAGATATTTACAGCGCATTTATCATCTGAAAGTATAATGAGCTACATTTTATGTTCACCTTCACATCAATACATCACATGCATTTAGCACAAGTCTCACTTATGCATTAATCGTAGCGTGGCGAAGATATTCAAAGCCTGCTTTGAAGCTTTGGTAACATTTACCTGATACCGTATTTCGATTCCACTGAAATGAACATGGACTTAACTTTGCTCCTCCTATGGCAACAGCAAGGGGAATAAAATTTAGAAAAACAAAAGCAAAAAAAAACAACAACAAATGACGTACATGTAGGAAATCCTGATATTCTAAAAGCTAATAATATTCTCTGTGCATGCTATGACATCAATATTCAACAATGTTCACGGCAAAAATTCAACATTATGATCTTTGAAATTGTTTTAAGTTACATATACATGTACCAATATTTACCTCCTCAGCAGACACATTTATTTTCACCTATTAATGATTAATAATAATAATAATATTTTTTCCTCTTTAACCATTTTCAAAAGATGCAGTTTTATTTCTTTTCTGTGCTAGTTTAACATCTCAAAACCTTTCAAGAAGTATCTTATAAGATGACGGGACCCCAGAATGGGATACCAGGAACTAGGCTGGTTACATTACACTGATTGGGGTAAGGACCAGCGAAGCAACCTTTTGATTAGAAGCTTCACCCTCTACCGTTGGACCAACTCATTCCCTATCTTCTAAGAAAGAACTTTGCACAGTTTTCATAGAGAATAAGATTGCATTCTAGATTTGTTGTTTTTTTGTCCAGCCTTTTCCTTTTTTTTTTTTTCGTTAAAAGAAATGATGGCTGGTTTGAGAAATTGTGACCACTTACGAAGACAGACAGACTTTTCCTAGAACTTCAAAAATCATGTTTATACATATATGAAAGTAATAAGTTCATCATGGGAACACAATAAGGAGGCAGCAGTAAAGAGCATCTCAATCATATATTCAAATCGTAAACATATGCAAAGCAAAAGGTCGGCAAAACATCTTGAAAAAGAACAAGAATTAAAACAACATACATAGATTGGAGACTCGAGAATGAAGATACTGACAGATGACAGTTACCCTGGGGGGATCTAATGCATGGCAGGATTATTTGCCCGACAGAATTTACCAAACCAATAATGCTAATCCCTTTATGCCCAAAATTATAAGGGGAAAAAACACTCATTGAAAATGGCTTGAATATATGTCTTTTTTAACATACACGATATAATAAAGATTTAAAGCAATGCATTCAACAAGTTCTTCAATATTATAAAAATGTATTACCAAAACTTTATAATTTTTTTGTTGTTGTAAACTTTTATTTCCTAAGAGCACGAATAAATTGAGTCTGTGTTCTTGAAAACAGTACTTTTTTTTTTTTTTTATCAAATTTAAGAAATTCAGTGTGTAGGGCCAGTTGTTAGACAAATCTTTTTTTTTAATACACAATCACAAAGTATTCTTTTAGCATGTTTACAATTTCCCTACATTAAAAAAATTCACATCCATCAGTCATAAATTGATTATTTGAGAAAAGTGTTACTATTTATTTTTTAATGTCTGGTCTGTAAAATTACAGAATTCATTTTTTTCTTGAAAGTTTGTTGTTAACAGCACCACAATTAGCACAAATTGGATTTCCCCAAGCTGAAAGAAAAAAAAGCCTCACAGTTTCATCTTAGTTTCTCTTTGGATAAACAGTTAATGGAGTGACGAGAAGATTGAAATAGTAAATTGTAAATGTTAAATATGCTCCAAAACCATTTAGTGTTGTTGTTTTCACACAGTAAGGGCCACCATTTCCCTCCTCACAATCCAATCCCAAACAAAGTCAAACTACATTTTCTCTTAAAATATCTTGTTCTCTATCTGGTAGATCGACCAGGTGTAAAGGTGACTAGAATGGAACAAATTTGGGCCTACTGACTAACACATAATTAATCTATATGATAGAGCTGCATGTGAGCCCTAACCAGATTGAACTTTTTCACACCCATCACCATGCCCAATCTTGACTTAATCTCAACATTAAAAGAGGACGCCTTTTAATTTAATTTTCCGAAAATGTCGGCAATCCCATGATCGACTTTCAACAATACATGGACTTGACTGCTAGCCGCTGATAGAGTGGCGGTTTGCCGACACGTCAATAGTATGAAGTCACTTGAATTTTGGTCATAAAATTTAGCCAATCGATCGTGATTGTAGGCAATCCTACAATTGTCGCCAGACATGCAGGTCTAATATAAGCAAGCGTATCACGAGATAGAGAAAAATTTAAAGATTTATAGCCTCAATTCTCTTTGCAACTCTCAGCATGCAATTTTGAGTGTTAGTTCTGTTTTCCCTTATCTAATTTAAAAGAAAAGTTGACGTCATTACATAGCAAAATCCATGAATCCGAAATCCAACAGGCACAGCCAATACCAAAAGAATTTAAATAAGTAATTTCAGCCATAATATGTGAACATATGAAACATTTTGAGAGAAAAAAACATATTTTCATGGATCATCACATCACAGAGGCTGATTTCATTCTTAAAGTACATTGCGCATTATAGGGCAATAAATTAAATATGTCTGTGCATACAAAACAAAAAGCTTCGGATTGAGTAGAAATCAAGGACACCAACAGGATCTTTTTTTTTTTTTACTGAACCTCTTGCTTACAACGGCATAGCATTCTGCATCACACACACAAAAAAACGTCTTGATAAACTTTTACTGCTGACCTTCCAACTTTTTTAAAAACTGAAAATCTGTAAATTTACAGAAAACTGGCATCATTAAGAAATGTTTAGGGATCTAGCTTCATATCTTTAATCACTCCTTTTTATAATCCCTTTTTAGCCTAAGAGACTTAGGTGATGTAAAATTATTTTGAAAACATGTACTCATGTGTTAAATATAAAACAACCATTTCCATGAGTATTTAGGAGGGGACAGCTTTTTCTCCATCCTACCATTAAACGTTATTGATATGCATGATTTAGTAGGAAAAAAAAATACTTTCTGGGTTTGGCACTGCTATCAAGGTATCAAAGCAATACAAAAAAAAATCTTAAAAGAAATTGATATAAAGAATATAAAAACTATAGGCCTTGGGCGTTCATTTTAAATTATGTATATTATGCAGCCCCTGAATGGCACACATATTGTGAAAAAATACTGTACCACAAACAAAAAATGTTTGTATAATTGTATAAATTGTTATATTAGAAATGATAAAGTTTCTTAACTTCTGACGCACGCATTATTTAGCGCTAAATAAATAGAGAATTTAAAGATGTGCAACATAACAAAGAAGTGGTATGTACCATTTAGCTTAATACATAAACAACAGTTTTCATTCTTCTTTTTCATTGATTAGGCCTGTAAAAAAGTTATTAAAGTTCACATTTAAAGCTCTCATATCATTCTACTCAACGCTTTGACTGGTGAAAGTAGCCTCATTAATTTCAAGAATCAATAGAGTATTTATCAATTTTTTTAAACATAAGTTAAAATAATTATAAAAACCAAAAACTGAATACAATAATGCAAATCTGCATTTTCCTAAAAATAATCTGTCGAGGAGTTACAGCATTTATCACACTTACAGAGTCAGTTGAATCTGTGCAGAAATTGGTTAAATTGAAAAAAAAAATGTATGTACCACACTTGTTTCAAAACAAATATCAACACATATAATTAAGCCTCGATGTAATCTCATTGAATTGATGGGTGTTGGGGACAAAAATCTGTGAATATGGTGACGTAAGTTATTCACACATTTTGGCAAAATCTAGTTCAATATCAACAAAACGGGAAATGAACAAATGCAAAAATGAGAAAAAAAAAGTTTTTTAACAACAATAATGGGCATATCATATTAAAACCAATGTAAGCATGTAAGGTAAGACTTAATAGCAACACACGAAGCGATTTTACAGGAAAGAAAATCTATAGCACACTATACATCAGAATTGATGAAAGAGGGTCGGATTAAACATAAAATATAATCTAAAAGATTTACTATATGCCAAACTAGGTACCGAATTTGTGGGCCATGCCATGTCTTTTTAATTGAAGCTCCTGTTTATAATAAGCTCTAAAGTCAAAATAAAATAATTTGTTGGGTTTTTTTTACTTCACCAAAAAACAAGGGCTAGAGATGAAATAACTTGGCATATTATACATGTTGAAAACATTGTGTACAGTCAACAGATTTGATAAACTATTGGTCCGTTTTCAATTAACCTTTTATAAAATATTGACAGGATTTATACATGTTAAAACACATGTACATAATGGTACATAAAAGGCCTCGTTTTCAGCTAAATTTTACTTTAAAGTTTCAAAATCTTAATGATGCAGCCCAATTTTTAACTCAAACACTTTACATTCAAATAACCTAACAAGCTATTTTCATCTTTTCAGAGCGATTACAACAAAAAGTATGAAAAAAATGTACAAACAGTGGTAAAGTTGGTCAAATTTTAAATAGATGTTTAATTATATTAACATGTGTAACAGTAGTGTAAAAAAACAAAAACAAACAAAAAACTAGTTCATTGCCACATCGATGAAAGACTGGCTCAAGCCCTACAGGGCTCATCATCATCAATAATCCTCGTCTTTTAGATCTCCCTCCTTACACGTCCCTTCATCCTCCTCCAAGGAATCACTGGACGCTGCAAGCTTTTCGCTACTGACGATGTCGTCAGGGTTGAACCGAGGTAACTCCATCATCTGCTCGGGGTGGAGCCAGGGTTTGAACCCTGGACGGTTTTTCGCCTTCCACGAACTGTAAGTCTTGGCGGCCTTGTAAATCCTTTGTATAACCTTAGGGGCAACCATGTGTGTGAGCTTGTTGACTGCCCACGCTGGCAAGTTTCCTGGAGAGAGCACACACACATTGCGGAAAAGTTTCATTGATATTTACATAGACAGCAGTGATGCTAACGGGATATATTATCTTTAACTGAACGATTTTGTGCAAAGACGGGTAGAATAGAAGCATACTCTTAGCAGTTTCAAATAAAATTATGATGTACTTTAAACCATTTATGTCTATTATTATGCTTCCTTGTAGCTTATCTAACTTGGTACAAAATCACTCTCAATATTACTGTTTGAGCTATCTGTAAATATGCATCACTAAATTTGACTTAGAAACAAAGAGGGCATCTCGTATCTATGCTTGTGGTCATTTTAGTAAAACTGAAAAAATCAAGCAAAATGGGAAATGTGCTCTTTCCTGTGTACCCATTTAGCCTACTTAAACATCAACGTTTTGCAATTTATCCTGCTTCCAAAACTTTAAGAAAATAAATACAGAGTAGTCTTAACACGACAATTCTGATTTATCAAACAGTTCCTGTACAGGTTCTAGCTGTTTCTTGTACATAACTAACACTTCAAATATATCTGTCTTCAACCATTGCAGAGAAAAAGATGAAGTGATAATAACTGATTAAAAAAAATATTTTTAAAAATCTTCCTGCGATTTCCACCATTTCTCCCTCTGCACACAATCATGTTTGTTTATTCATTTGTTGCTTAGCGCCCAACGTCAACACTATAAAGACTACATTGTGGGTGGGCACTTAGACTAATGTTTGACACATTTACATTTACATGCTCATGTATATTGAAAAAAGAAACAAACGTTGAAAACCAACCTTTAGGGTCTGACTGGGACACATAGGTGAGCTGTGTCTTGTTGACGTCCAGCTTGACAATGTAATAACCGGTTAGATATGACGTTCCGCGGATCACGCCTTTTTTCATTGGCCGACCCTAAAGATGCATTGAAAGAATAGAGAGGTGACTTGTTATTTACAATAATTATTCACACAAAAATCTACAAAAATTGTTTTCGTTGAGCTTTAGTCAATAAATTTTTACTATATCAACATGCTATTGTTATTTGTTTGTTCCTTGATCACTTGCATCTGAATGGCTGGTTTAATGTACAGAAAAAAGGGAATTTAAGAAAATAGCAGGCTATTAGCAAATCAAGCCATTGATAGATTATTTTAACGTTTTTCTTAATGAATAGCTAACCTGTGAAACAGGCTTCTTTGAGAGACATTTAGTCTGCAGTCGAAGAAGATTTTTTTCACAATGATATCAACTGTATCATTATTTTTTTACAGAGCCTTTTTCTATAAAGCTACATAGCATACCGGTTTACAAAAGGCTTATATGCTTGTAAGTCCTTTACAGTACAAAAAGCTTATATGCTTGTAAGTCCTTTACAGGTTTTTACTGAAGCCAAACCTGAAAACTTTTTTTTACTGAAAATCCACATATATAAATTAACGAAAAATTAGCATCACCAACTATTTTAAATGAGCCATGTCAACTTACAGAATGATTCACGGAATGGTTGAAGATGATTTTTTCAAAGCCACAGTCCAACCACGACCTCTGTGTGACAAAATCTCTGTTCTTCATTGGTCCTGGGGTACGAACTGATAAGATGAAGACAGAGAGCAAAGAAATGTTGAACGCTTTTACCGATACACAGTGAGTGGAGACCGTTTAAGATAAACCTCTTGGGAACAACCTAAAAGTTTATATTATACAGCCTCTGTAAAGTAAAAAAAAACAACAAAAAAACTGGTGCATTAGAAAAAGTTTCTCTACACTCAATAGAGTCACATTATTTCGCCAAAATGCTCATAAAATTGCACTATTTTTAGGGTTTTCCTAATTTCAAATTTTTGAACCAATAAAGTTTGAAAAACACTTTCGCAGATCTGAACATTTGAGATTTGTATCTTTCAAAAAAAAAAAAATCATTTTCAGCAAGAACCTTATGTGAATCTGTTGAGTTAAACAGTTTATCTAAAGCCCATTCCACTGTACTCTTTTTTCTCTCCTCTTTCACTGCTGTAAAAGAATGATTTTCCTATTTTTATAAACTATTTCGAAAAGAAAATTAATGGACGCATGGAGTATGCAATTAAATCTAAAAACTGTATTTATCAAAATACTACATATTTGATTTCAAATCTTCAAAAGTGATTCTTGTCAAGCTATGATTTAATCTTTTAAATCACAAAGGAGAGTGATATTGAAGATTTTTACATTTTATTGGCTAGGGGAATCTAAATAGTGAATCACTGTAATAGGCTTGGTCAGCCTTTGTGAAATGTGTATTTACAATTTAAGAATGTATAAAATCATTTAAAAAAAAGGAACTCAGCAAGGACTGATGATAAGTCTATCATTAACAACAATACCAAACTAAGAAACTGAGTTGACTTATCACTAGTGTTCTACAAACTGACTCACGGCGGTGAAACAGAAAAACGCTAAACTTTAAGCTGGCTCACAGTTAATAAACAAGATGAAGAGAAAAAAAAAATACAGGGTTAAATAAAAAAAAATTAAATGTAAAAACTGACACAAAGCGGAAAGTGATTTTAAAAAATTGTTTCTTTACTTAAAATGCATTTCATAGCAACAGAAATTCTATGGCAGTCTCAATTCACTTACTAGCATAGTAGCCTATATCGTTGTTTGGGTTGATGGCACACAACTCGCCACTTTCAAGCATGGCTTTGTCCCAAGTTTTTCTAAACTCAGGGTCATGTAGAACATCGTAAAGTGTGGCAGCATCCAGATCATCAAATACAGAGCGGACCTGAAAAGAGAATAATGAACACTGCGCTGTTTAAAAACTTACTTTTCAAATCATATTTAAAGTTTCTGGAAGGATAGATATGTGAACAAAAAAGAGAAAAGTAAAGGGAAAAAAATAGGGATGGCATGGGGAAGCATGGAGACAGAATTATGGTTAATAGTAATATTATAAGGGGGTGGAATTAGGATAGATATGCGAACAAAAAAGAGAAAAGGAAAGGGAAAAAAATAGGGATGGTTGATGATTAATAGTAATATTATAAGGGGGTGGAATAAAGAATAATTAAAGAAAGGCAAGGAGACCTTCAATTAGTCTTAAGAAACTGGAGAGAGAGAGAGAGAGAGAGAGAGAGAGAGAGAGAGAGAGAGAGAAAGAGAGAGATAGAGGGAGACAGAGAGAGACAGAGGTTGGAAAGAAAACATTTCATGAAAAGGAGTAAAGTACTTTTAAATTCAAGTAATACAAGTAGTAAACAGTTTAAACATTTTTAATTAAACAAAATAAACTGCAATAATTATGCATCACAAAAACAAGAGCTATGAAAGAGAACGAAATTCTCTTAATAGTTGTAGTTGAGCTGATTTAACGTCCAACGTGAGCAATATATAGGCTATATTGTGGACGGATCCCAAGACTGACATCCGACAATTTTATGTGCTGCCACATACGAGAGAAGGCGGGGATACCATGGCACCAGTCTCAGCTGGTCGCATTAAACTGACATCGGCCCAACCAGTAGGGAGCAAAATCGCCAGAGCTCGAACCATGGACCTCCTGCATCGGAAGCTGATGTTCTACCCCACGGCTACCGCAACCCCTTTTAATAGATGATTTGCGTCCATATTACTTAATATCAGAAGAAAAGAGAGAATTTTCACCTTGACCATTTTGAAACTGGAGAGCTCATTTGCTTTCGTCCACACCATCGTCTGATTCTTGTTCACCTCTAACTTCCAGCCCTCATTGTCTTCACATATTGATTTGAAGTGACGGAAATCTGCATCTTCAGGAATGTGCACTTTTCCAACCTGCACAAGTGTTTTGCTTGACATTGTCTTTAGTTATGATGAGCAAAGGTGTATTTGAAATTGTCTGATACTTCACTTTAAATTCAACCTTTTTTTTCCACACTCAAAGGTGAAAAAAATACAAAATTGAAGGCAATAGAGCATCTAGATTCATCACCAAAACTGTAGGAGTTTATTTCTGGTGGAAAAAAAATAGCAGTATTTTCAATGAAAAGAAAAAAAAAAATCATGGTGTTCAATAACAAACCTGTCTTGTCAAAATTATGTTTGAGAGCTGCCCGTTATTGTCGTGTGTAACTGTAACTATCCCCACTGCTCATAATTGAACGGTCTTAAAAATCAAAGTCACACAGAATATCTGCTGGGCTTAAAATTTTTAATAACATATAGTTTATTGATTCTAAAGATAAATTTCACAAAACTTTTGTAATTTCCATTTAAGAACTTTTTGACAATCTAAACCTGTCAATATCTAGTTATTAGAAAAGATCTGAGGACAGTCACATAAAACTACAAGCATGATTGCAAATTATATGAATTGTAAATTGTTACGTTAAATGCAGCATTGTAACATTGTTACGTGAGGGTATGATTTATATAATCAGCACTACATGACTGATATGACAGTGTGGATTCTCTTTAGATGGAATTGAAATATTTGTTGGCATTTGAGTTTGCTTACTTCTGACTCGTTAGTGGCTGTATATCTTGATGACCATTTTGCCTCAAGTTAAAACTGACATGTAAGAGACCATGTTATATATTGTGCTAAAAACAAATTGAATTCTCAAAATCACATACACACCACATGAAATTTGAAACTTAGTCTAATAAAATTGGTTAATAAACAAGTCATCTTCAGAAAAGAAAAAAAAAATCAGGATTTAGTTTCGCATGGTAACGGATCATACTTCACTGTAATAGTAATCTATGGAGTTAGAACCTAAAAGTATTGTGGATGCATTGATATGAACGGACAGATTTCTATTGTACACAATAATGAGGACAAAAATAAACATACTTTAACTCTTTAACCATTCAGAAACGCTCAGAGCATTGCTCAATCCATTCATGGACCTCTTCAAAAAAGCTGTCAGCGCATGTGAACAAGTAGCTCACAAATGTATGCGATACTGACTAAAAATAAAGAGTGTGTTGATATAACAAGAAACAATGATTAAGTGTAAACATTCTATCTTTGCTTTGAAGTCAATTTTGACTGGCTGAACCATTTCTTGTGGCATTACAAATAAAAAGAAATTTAAAAAAAACGATTAAAGAGTTAAAAGAACTTAAAATTTAAATCAGAATTATAAGTAAGGTGGAAAAATGCTAGTAAATGATATAGTTTGATTCCGCTTCTTAAAAAGTTGGCTTGACATTTATGCTGATAATAATAAGCACCTATTGTTGAGGGAGATCTCAAGCTTTTTGGTAATATCAGACAGAAAAACTTATAAATCTAGATCTAGCTCTAGATCTACTCCTTATCTACATAGAGAGAGATCTAGATCTATAGATAGCCTATAGATTATAAATCGGTAGATTTAGAATTAGACATAGATCTAGATTAGTGTTCAGCTGTGCTCTAAACTGGCAAATTAATAGTACATCACTATTGACGAAATGATGGAAAATAGTTTGGTAGCTAGGCTAGATTCTGGATAGATCTAGATCTAAATCAATAATCAGGGATCTTTCCGTCTTTAGAAACTTAGGCTAATTTAGATTAGAATCTAGATCTAGATCTAGATCTAGATTCTAAATTCTAGAAATCGAGAAATCTAGATTACATGCCAAGCTCAAAGTTTGAAAGCTCGGGTCTCAATGGGACTTGGATATGACAAAGGCTTGCGTTTGATATGACTCACAATTCAACTTAGGTTTGAACAATTCTTGAACTTGGATCTACAGGTGTAGAACTAGATCTTAGTGGGCCGTGGTTTGTGTACACGACACGATCGGTGGTTACCGAAAATAAGTCGTCTATGCAGTATTCAGACTATACACCCAGGTAGGTTGGCTTCCGGTGAAACCAACGCTTATAGTAAACGTCGGTCACAAAAAAAAAAATAAACAAAAAAAATCAACAATAAGAGGAGATGAAATTTTCAAAGTTTTGTTTTTATTTTTGTTTTTTTGTGGGTTTTGTTTTTGTTTTGCTTTTCTGTTGTTGTTTTTTGTCTGTGCTAGAAGCAGACTTTAAGTAAAAATGACCAAGACTGACAGTCGTGCACCTCGTTGTCCCGCCTATCTTTAGGAGATACTGGTGTGTGTCATCTTTTTCCCCTTCACAAACCGTTCAAGGGTTGGTAGGTTGGTTGGGTTTAACGTCCAACAGCAGCACTATATAGGCCATATTGTGGAGGGGCCCCAAGACCGACGTCTGACATGTGATTTCGCAACGCATACACATACTGTATCTACTTCTTTTTTTTTCCTTTCATAGACCAGATCCGTAACAAGCATCGGCGATCATGGTCACCAGTTGCCTAGATTAAAACATTGATTTAATGCGGGGATTTTTTTTATCTCGTTATATAACTGTTCAGACTTGTTGTTGTTGTTGTTGTTGTTGTTGTTGTTGTTTTTGTTATTTTTTATGTTGTTGTTTTGTTGGTTTTTTTTAGCGTTCTTTACGTGATTTTCCTGAAGCAGTATCATTGGTAGTGGCAGTACATGTTTAATTATTCTAGGTCTCCGAGGGCATTTTGGTGTCATGTTCATAAAAGACAGGTTGACAATTATTCTTGCTCTTCCTTGAAAATCCTCAACGTTTACTGAGGTATCTGAAGGACATTGGTGTGTATAATAAAATTAATATTAATAAAAGATCATGGACACAATATAGCCGTTATCGTGCTGACGTACCGTAAAAACAAACTAACTCACCCTTCTTTGAAAAGATAGCTCCTCGCTGTTCCTATTTGACACCGTGAACACTAAATATTATTCTGGGTACAATTTCAATATTTGGAAACGTGTGTTTACTTCTTCGTTCAAGATAATCCTGTAAACGCGTAACTCTGGGATTATTTCTTATCGTTCTCTTTCAAAAAGATGTTTCCGGAAGCCTTTTTGTATCATATCACGACAATGTTAGTCTTCTTTGTTGATAGTTAATAAGGGCAAAACCAATCAAGATAGGAATAAATACTATTTCGTTGTTTTCTATAAGCATAAAAAACAACAACAAAAAACAACAACAAAAAAACAAACAAAAATGAAGTTAAGAAGTTTTAAAAAAGACACCACAGATAAAAACAGGTACTGGTGTTTCGGTTCTATCTCGACGTTCTATTGGTCCTGTCGTTGGCGCTACTTAGATCCATTTCTGCATGCACAATGGTGTGTGTGTGCGCGCACGCGCGCAGAGCCATAAAAGCACTACATGCAGTTTGTATTGGTACAAAGTTTTTAGTCGAGTCAATAACTTATTAACTTGTCATTTCAATATCAGGTTTGTTTCTGTTTACTTGAGAAGGTGGATTTTTTTGTTTTGTGGGTTTTTGTTTTTGTTTTGTTGTTGTTGTTTTTTAAAGAGAAAAAGCGTGCAGTTCAAAGATCTGCGCAAAACAAAACGTTTCTGCTAAACGTAACAAAATATTATTAAATGTCACAATGGCGTCAGGACAAGAGGTCTCGCAATTCAGAGACCCTGGCTTCAGGGGGCCCTGGGCCCAGCTTAGGAGAGGGGCCCCTCACTGCCTTATGATTGCATAACTTTGCAAAGCGTTTAAAATGGGGTCGGCACCTTAAATATGGCACTACCAGCGCTTATCGCCCAATGGCATACATGTACGTTCTCAGTGCAGATCGATTGCACTGACAAGAACGTATACGCTGCGTGGAGGATGGACGAATACCAACAGACAACCTCTAGGCACATTAAATTTTGCACTGTTAAGATGTCTGTAAGAGTGACATGAATTCCCTTTTTTTCTACCTCACTTTTGGCATCTTATGTTATTGTGAAACCCAGGAACATGAACATATCGTGGCAAGACAAAAATCCCAATACCGAGGTCCCGTCTCGCGCTTATTATCCCAGTGTGTACTACATCATTCAGCAACGCATATTAGAAAAATCTGATGGGGGTTTATAATATGATAAAATGGACATTGACAATGAGATTCACTGGTCTCAATAACAAAATTAAAAAAAAAAAAAAAAAAAAAAGCGTTGAATGTATTGCATATCTATCCACGACCGGTCATGAAAATCTCACTGCCACCCGAAGTCAAAACGTCAACAAATATTTTTGTAAACAAACGTGGCTGCCGGTTACTCTGTTTCTGTTACAGTTTTAGGTCTAGATTTTAGAAAACCATTGTGGGTACGGTCTAATTCTATATCACAAATAGTGTTCCCAATTTTGAAGAATTCTTCAGACCATAATCTTCAGGACATCCGACATCCTTGTAGACTCAATCTGAATCTTATTCTAGATAACTTAGATCTCTCTCTCTCTCAGACTCTCTCTCTCTTTCTGTCCCTCTCTCTCGCTCTCTCTCTCTCTCTCTCTCTCTCTCTCTCTCTTCCACCCTCTCT
>RQTK01000684.1:195625-237137 GCA_003991915.1 Elysia chlorotica | reverse complement strand
TCTCTCCCTCTCTCTCTCTCTCTCTCTCTCTCTCTCTCTCTCTCTCTCTCTCTCTCTCTCTCCCCTCCCCTCTTTCTCTCTCATCACTTCTCATTGCAGAGTTTTTTCAAAAGACAGGCCAGAGGAAAGGGGGAAGAGCATAAGAAGAAGTGTCAAATCTTTTTTTTTTTTTAATCTCTGTCATCTTCAAAACATATCTGAGGAATCTATAGATGCTTTACGATAATCTAGTTTTGTGGTCTCTAGCCTGTGGGCAATCCAAAGGGTGGGTGGTATTCGATTTAGAGAGACAGACAGAAAGACAGTCTACAGACAAAGCAAGCAAGTTTGAAAGTGAAAGACAGATAGAGAGAGAGTTGAGTTGTTTGATTAACATATCAATATTAAGCCTATGTGTTTGTGAATGTTTATCCCCGCTCGCATTGCAGGCCTACCCGTGTTCAAATAAACAACTGAATACAATCAATTTATCGCTCCCTGCATTTTTTCAATTACACAAATCATGCAAATTTCACAAAATGAGACTTATTATTGTCCTCACTTGTTCAAAGGATACTTCAAGACTTAGATTAAAAACTGCACAAGATGGTACCGGAACTAATTTATAAGCCTACTATGAAAGCTAGTGCAATTGTTAACCTAGATCCAGTTCTAATTTTGGCCCCATTCTTTGATTCTAATTTTCTCGATGCATTTTCCTTGGCTAAATCTGAACTGCAACTAGGGTATAGACTCATATTGTGAGATTACTAAATTTATTATATATATATGCAATGATATCTGTACTAATTTATACATGTATTTCAAAATTGTTTGTTTGATTTTCTTTCTCCAGTTTTCATATGAACTATGGCTGTGATTCATCTAACTCTTGCTTGAAAGTTTCATATCCAGCTGTATTTTCTTTGCAAAATCTCAGGTAACAGGTAAACTGCTGTTGGTGTCAATTAATTTTTTATTAAAATGGAATGATTACAAGAGGAATAAAAAAAAAGATAGTTTTGCACTTATATGCCTTAACATTGTCTTGTTTAAAAATCAGAGACTGTGAAATTGTATTCATTATGAAAATTATAACAATGCAGAAATAATGTTTCTAGTTGATCTCAAGTATTGGAAGATCTCATATTCTTTCTTACACTGTAAACAATTGATTTCAATAAAAAAAAATGTAAAAACTATTCTTTGCAGTTAATAAAATACCGACTTTTGGAATTAGTTCAAAGAAGAAAACAAATAATGGCATACATGTACTGGTAGGTTTTGGAATAAAGAATTTCTTCAGGATTTTTAATGTGTAAAAGAGCACAGTTGTTGTTGTTTTTTTTTAAGATAGAGTTTTTATCTCTTCAAACTACAGGTATTTCAGCCTTTTTTTTTTTTTAGTCTGACATCTATGTGATTCCCTTTGTATCTAATTTCATTGTTAAAAACTTTGATGAGAATAAAAAAAAACTATTGGTGTTTCTGTTTCGAATTGATTTTCAGCAAACCAGAGCAAACAACAGCCATGATTTTCTTCGTCTTCACCTTGCTCTTTCTGGTGGCTGCTGCTGTGGTCTTTTTAAGAGTATTTGCGAAGTTGAGGTCAAAAGTTTTCTGGGATGGTGACGGCAGGAAGAAGACGACTTTTGCCTTTTTCCACCCTTACTGCAACGCAGGAGGTGGTGGAGAGAGGGTCCTGTGGGTGGCCATAAGGTCTATTCAAAAAAGGTGAAGTGTTCTAGTTGTTTACATTTTTGTTTCCTTTTTTTTCTTCTTTATCTGATAGAAGGTGTATCAAGTAGGCCTTTAGACCACAAACATGCTTTATCTGGGTAAATCTGTTTTAAAATATGATATGGGGGGAAAAAAAGAACATGAACTCATTGCGAAGTTCATTTTCTACATTTCTGCTAAGTGTCTAGAAAAGGTATGATATACAGTGTATTGAAACAAGCCTTAAACTAGTTAAAAAAATAAAAGATAAGAGAGGGAAAAATATAGAATAGTAGTGCCTTTATTATTTACCCATTTCTTTCTTTGATTGAATCACCAGTTTTGATTGTTACATTGTTGTTGGAAAATTGCTAAAACTTATGTTTTATACTTTGGGCTCCTGCTTTTTAAACATCTTGAGTTTTTTCAGTGGGTGCTCTAAATTATTTATCAAAAATAAATAATTATGTTGAATTAATTTGGGTAACAATCCTTTCCCTAATCTGTTTTGCTCCTCAGATACCCAACTGTCCAGTGTGTCATTTACTCTGGTGACACCGATGCAAGTCCAGACGAAATCCTGGGACGGGCCAGACAGAGGTTCAATATCAAACTGCCGGGGCATGTAGAATTTGTCTTCCTCCGTCATCGCGGCTGGGTGGAGGCCGTCAAGTACCCGTACTTTACCTTACTGGGCCAGAGCCTGGGATCGCTGGTTCTCGCCATGGAGGCGCTGTTCTCTCTGGTTCCCGATGTCTACATAGACACGATGGGCTACGCCTTCACCCTCCCGCTTTTCCGCTACCTGGGTGGATCCAAGGTCGCCTGCTACGTCCACTACCCGACCATCTCCACCGACATGCTGGGGCAAGTGTCTCAGAGGGTGGCTGCCCACAACAACGCCTCGTTCATCTCGCGCAGTCCCGTGCTCAGTCAGGCCAAGCTTCTCTACTACCGCCTGTTTGCGTTCTGCTACAGCCTGGCTGGGAAGTGTGCGAGTGTGATCATGGTGAACTCGACTTGGACGTACAACCACATCACCTGTCTGTGGAACGCTGTGGACAGGACCCACATTGTGTACCCTCCGTGCGACGTGGCAGAGTTTTTGGCGGCCCCTCTGTTGGACGATGAAACGAAACCTAGGCAAATTCTTTCCCTGGGACAGTTCCGCCCCGAGAAGGACCATCCACTGCAGCTGAAGGCGTTCCACAAGTTTTTATCCGCAGTTGATAGCAGTAGAAAATCAGACTTTACCCTTGTTCTGGCGGGGAGTTGTAGGCATGAAGAAGACCAGGCTAGGGTGAGGCATCTCCAGCAACTGGCAAAAGAACTAGGCATTGATGACAGGGTGAAATTCAGACTCAACATTTCATTTGAGGAATTGAAAAAACTTCTCTTTGAGTCAATGATCAGTTTGCATACCATGTGGAATGAACATTTTGGCATTTGTAAGTAAACCAAGTTTGGTAATACATGTATTACTTTTAATTTTTAGGACATGGTTTCAGAGAATGCATTTTTTTGTCGTGTGCAATGAATTTAGTTAAGGGTTTTTTAAAAAGCTGCAATATGGTGAGAGTTTCCTCTTTTTGTACCATAAAAAGCAAAAATCTTGAATGGTTTATAATTATTAATAGTTTGCTTTTCTTTTGGTAGATTGAATGCTTAGTAAAGCTTTATGTTGATATGTCATACTCATTTTTCCTTTCTGTGGAACAAAATTTTAAGCAATTATTTTGAAAATGCATTTTTGTGTTAAACATTAAATATGCGCATTCTGCATGTGCACCATTGTTTTCAGTTTAAGGACTTCGAGAAGATTTTCTTTAAGGGGTTCAGTGCCAGCTTGATAAGTCCAACAGGGTACTTTGTACATCTACCAGTAGGAGAAGAAAATCAAAGTAGTTGTCATATCATACCTTCTACACATTATGGCTTGTGGTGTTTTATCGAGGATTTTAGTTTTGTTTTGTTTTTTGTAAAAACTGAAAGCTAAGCTGAAATATCATTTATTTTAATTTATGACTTTGCTTCAAAATTCTGGGTTGTTTTTTTTTTTTCCGCTAATTTTTTTTTCACAATCTTTCTTATTTGCAGGTGTTGTGGAGGGAATGGCGGCAGGAACTGTGATGCTGGCTCATGATTCTGGGGGCCCAAAGTTAGATATCGTCGTGCAACACGGCAACAAACCCACTGGCTTCCTAGCCTCAGACACTGACTCTTATGCTGCTGCCATGAAAACTATATTTGAGATGTCTTCGTCGGAAAGATTGGAAATAAGGCTGAGTGCTCGAGAGTCTATATCCAGGTTTTCAGAGGAAGAGTTTGAAACTGTGTTTCTTATGCTTTGTGAACCGTTATTGAAAAACTTGTTGAGGAGTTGATCATGGAAATTTGTATGTAAAGTCTTTATGCAAATGTGTTATTCAAACATAAAATTTTGATTTATTGTACATGTCAAACTCTTTTTTTTTTTTTCTTTACCTTTCATTGCTTGAATCTGATTATATGGAAGAAAAAAAACAGTCTTCCGTCTGCACATATGAATTTTTTTTTCTTGGTAAAATTAAAAATTTAAATATTTATTTTTAAGCTATTTGACAATTTTTAGAAATTTAAAATAGAAAAAAATGGCAAAAGTGCTAGTGACATATTTCTGTCAGTGTATGTAAAATTGAAGTAAAACATAAAAATTTGCTTCAACCTCGGCACTGGTAGAAGTTTAAATCTAGAAATACTTTTACAATAAAATTAAAAGTTTAGTAAACTGTTAATCAATATAACTGAAACAAGTCTCAAGTAGGAATTAAAAAGTTGAAATTGTTAATTGAATTTTTGACTGTTAAAAATCTTAAATCATTTACAAAAAGTTTACCTCAGTGCCTTTTTTTTAAATTATAAATTTTTCTTTAGTATATAACATTGATGTGTTAAAAAGTTGATATTAGTCGTGTTTCAAAGTTTGATATACTAACAGGATGCAATACATTTGTTATTATAAAACACACGATAGATTTACGTACTATAGGTCTCTTTTTCACTTTTGACTTTTGTTTGGAGGTTTTGCAAGTTAAAAACACAAGCTGACGGAGGCACAGTGACTTCAAGATAGCAAGTAGGCTCAATACCTGAAATTGCTGTGACCAAAACATGTGTATATCTCTCAGTGTTTCTTTGAATGACATGGAGCTACATGTTAATTTACAGCACCGTATAACTCAATGGAGTCACAGTATTTTGCCAGCAATGCTCATGAAAACGCACTATTTATGGGGGTTTCCAAAAGTCATTTCTATGAACCAATAACTATATAGAATAAAATATCTTGCAGCTTCAAAAATTTCAGTCTTTTATCTTGTAAATAAAATTTCTATGTCGGCGTAGACATGTATGCTACAGGACTCTGTTGAGGTAAACATATTTGTTGGTGCTACATTAATGGAGAAATATTGCTTCTAATACAATGTATACAAACAGTACAAATGAACATGTATTGAGTCATTTTTTAACGCAGCTTAACAAATTTCAGCCTTTTATCTTGTAAATAAAATGTCTATTTCACCGCAGACATGTATGCGACAGGACTCCGTTACAGTAAACATATTTGTTTGTGCTACATCAACGGAGAAATTGCTTCTAATACAATGTATACAAACAGTACAAATGAACATGTACATGTATTGAGTCATTAACTCTGTACTGATGAAATCTGAAACTTAGGTTGCAAGGAAATTTTATACCAGGACCCAGATTAACATTAGTTTAATCAAGACTTCTGCAATTGGAAAAAAACAGTGTGCTATGACAAAATTAATGTCACATATGTTATAGAGAAAAATGGATATAAGCTATTGGTTTTCATTCGAATTTGTTTAGGATGATTTGTCAGTTTTCCAATCCATTCGTCAAGCCGATTTTCATTCTTTCCGTGCTGTCCATGCAATCTCATGTGCAAGTAGTGGTTAAGTAATCATTTTGAAACTGGACCCCGCATAAACGAGAACATGAACATTTTTTTAAAAAAAGATTTTCCAAAGCCTGGTGAACAGTTGCAGTGTTGTTCACTGTTAATAAACCCATTCTTTTATTTTCTAATTTGGTTTCAAGTCTTTTATAGATATTGTAGTCCATTCAGGCTGCTAAACTGTATGGATTGTTATTGATTGTCACAATATCTGAGCTAAACAACTGGATATTTTCTTTGTGCGTGTTGAGGAATACTTTTATCTGAAAATGATTATGAATGATAATTGTATATCAGTTGTATAATTTGTGTGTTTTACACTAGTCCATTCTAATTTATCATATTAGTTTTTGTATTATCAAATGAATGATATTATTTTTTTATCTATTAAACTAAAATTACTATGTATAGATTTAATTGAAATTCTTGTTCAATTCCAAATTAAATCTTTATTCAGCCTTAAACACGTGAATTATCCTAAATCAATCATTTTGATAAGGATTGAGTTTAAAAATGTATACATTTATGATTTACATACTACATGTAGTACATTTATTACTAGTGGTATGCTGTCAACCTGTTGACATTTTGCTCTTTTGATATATGAGTTAGACTAAGTAAGTTTGGCATGAATTAAGTGAATGTGAGTCTAGCATTAGATTATATGTTCAGTAACATATAATTTTCTATCTTTCGATACATTAATTTACTTGGCAAAGCTGTTGGTTGCTGTAATTTTAGTCAACTTAATAGGATGTGGTGATTTTTTTTCCTTTTAAAATTTGAAAATTACGTAATCAGTCGATTTTTGTACACGTATAGTGAACCTCGGATATAGTGAAGTCGGCGGAAGTGCTGCAAAACTCTGTTACGTCTCAGGTCTGAAGTTTTGTTACAGACAGGGTCGTAATAAACATAATACTTAAATAAACTTGACTGTCTATGACTCCAATTTACAATAGCAGCACTGTGCCTTAATCAGCTGATCGCTCAGTGCACACACATATACATTCGCACCTCATTAAAAAAGAAGGCTGTCAATATTTGCGTGACAAGCATGTTGGTTTATTTTTAAGATCTCTCTCCGCATTTGACAGGAAATCAATATATGCATGTGTGTACATTGATATGCCTGAGTTTTTCATACTTCGGTTTTTGCTGCTGAAATCTAAACCACTACTTAAGCCTAGCACTTTGTTACGTCCAAGGTTTTAGTTACATATGATCTCTTTGTTAGGCCCATTAATACGCCTTATATAGGCGAAAACCCGTCCCTAAGATAGCCTTTGTTACGGATGAGGATTTGCTGAGCCTCATGTTACTTGTTATATGCGAGTGCGACTGTATACGTTTTTTTTATTATTATTGTAAAACCAAATATTTTTGGTTTATGTGAAATTTTATACATAATGTACATGATACAGTGTACCTCCGTAGTTTAGATCATTTTAAGTCAAAATAAAAACAGTGTTGAATGAAATAGACTTTCAGTTATCAGCACACAGAAAGAAAGCAGTATGTGGATATTTTGTTGCTAACATATTTAAGTGATGCGATTTGTAGCTTGAAATGTGTTTTCTTATTCAGTGAGATTGGCTATCACTCAGTATCACTCACTATCATATAAGGGATAATACATTTACATGTATATAAATAAATATACTATGAATGTGATTATGTATGTTGTCTGTTATAGTGTTAATATATTAAGTGTGATTTAAATCAATAAATACCTGTTTTAACAGATTTTTATGTTAGAAGACCTGATTTTGTCATTTTCTGCCACTTATCATTATTGGAGGTTAATGGTCATGTAAGAATAATAAATTGAAATTCATAAAATGTGCAAAGACCATGTCCGTTGTTTTTTTTTAATAGATTTTTCTTAGTTTTGTGAACCATAAGTGTCAATTTTTCTATTTCAATTTTTTAAAGTCCTTCTGTTCTACTGAATAACAGGATTAACAAGTTAAAACTGTTCAACTGAAAAATTTAAATGGTGTAACATACTACATGTATATTAATTATTATGGTGGTGGTTCCTAAATATTTTCAGTTTACTAAATTACTTGCAACATTAATACGGATTTTGGATTGCTATAGTTTATTCCTTACCACAATTAGTTATACTATTTCCACTAAGAAGATGATTTAGGACAGTTTCTCATTCTATGGTTAGTAAAAAAAATGATTCTTGTTCTATTTCTTAAACATGGGCATGTAAAATAATTTACTTTGAACTTGAAGTGTAGGATCATAATCTCAACATCACCATTTCAGCTATATATGTATTTTGAAGAGCAAGACAATTCTTGCTTTCATCTGCTAAAGTAAAGTTACCAGACACCACTGGCAATGCAATGTACCAGTAAAGTAAGAAAAAAAATATGTTAGAAAAATCAATAAACCCACAAAAACGTTGAATACAGTACTATTGAAATGGAAAAAAAAAACAACTACATTGAAATAGAACTTACAAAATGAAGAATAAAACTAGTAGTACTTTGTAAAAATGTACACATCTTTATTTTACACACATCAAGAGGCCTAATCCTCCTCGAGATTCACATAGTTACAAGTATAAAATGATCGTTTTTTAAATCATGGAAGTATGCATTTTGCTAAGCAATAGACATAAATTTTATATTTAAAAGCAAGACATTAAAAGAGAAAAAAAATGTGTGTTGAAACGGAATGAGCGACTTCTGAAATTTAACAAATTCATGTGTTGGGTTTAATGTGACATATATTTTTACAGTCTAGTATAAATTTATTTAACACCTTTATTATTTTTACTTTATAATTTCAGACTTAAAACAATGACGTAATTTTTTTAGGACAATGACGATGAAGGATGCAAAATTAGACGGACAAACTGATGAATTTTAAACTTGAGCATTGTGGGTATCACAATACTTGTGCTCCGTTGTCTGAAGTGGTGTCGTATTCTCCGTAACTTCCGCCATTGGTTACATTGGAACTGTTCCCAACGAACGGCCCTAGTCCATATAGATGTCCTGAGTATTTCTCACTCTCAAGGTTGTTTTCAAAATACAGCTGTGAAGACAATGGAAAAAATTAAGCGAGATGAAAGCACTGTGGTAGTCAAAAACATTTTAAAAAATGAAAAACACATTTAAACTGCAATAAACAGTGGAATAATATATGCTACATTACCCTAAAAAAACCCACCAATTATTTGACCAATCTTTGTTGTCATCTACGACATAAGGTGACCAAATGTGGTCATTATACTAGGAAAAACAAAGGCCATCAGATTAAGACATTGTACAAATAGCAACGAAGAAAAATATGCTTGATCTAATTATAAAAGTGAAAGTTGCATGCAGAGATATTAGGAAACAAATTAAGAATAAAATTTAAAGACGTACTTGAAGAAATTTTCGAAAACACACAAATTTGAAAAATGGAACTTAACAATTGAGAAGAGGTCAAGTCGCATTCATTTCAGTCAACCAAAAACATGTAGCATGACAGCATTGTAAAGACAAATCTGACCACTATCAATCTCACAAGTCTATCGCTGCCTGCTACCTACTTGTAATCTGAACATAATCTAAAAACATTTGTCGAGGTATGCACATCCTGAACACACTGACATTTTTTATTGTCCATAACAGAAGCTTAAGCCTACATGAGTGTGTGGCTGAGCATTTTGATATCCACACCTCAGTTTTTGTTGTGATTTCACTTGTGCTCCCAGCTCAGCCATGGGCACCAACTCAAGGCTGATAATTTTGTCCCTCGTTAGGTCCACAGTTGTTTAAAAAGGGACTTAACGTAGACGCAGTAACAAAGGTCCTGTTCACCATTCTCTTACTACAGGCTACAGTGAAATCCACCTGTTTTAGATAAACTATGACTTCACATAAATTTTACCCAGCTGACCAATTCATTTTTTTTCTTCTTTACAGGGGTGTGTTAGCTTTAGTGCATAAGCTTTAATGTTTTCCAGCACAAGTGAGCTTACAAACAATCATGACTTCCTGGTTACACAGCGGGCGCATGAACATGATTAGGTTCGAAAATGTTGGAGTGTGCTTTGGGTTTTGGGGATTCAACTAAAATAAAAAAGGGATATTTATAGGCAGACATTTCCTGTGTGGCTGTGCATTAAGCAGCGCAACTAGTATGAGTATAAATTATCTATGGTACTCTATAAATATCATTTATTTTTTTAAACGATAACATTTTGAAGGCGCTCACCTCCCTCATCTTGAAGAACGCCATGCCTGTGAGTAAACTGTCGCTGCCTGCCTGGTGCTGGGGTCCTACACGCTTAATCTGTGTGGAGTGGAAAATAAATTCATTTTTTTTTACAAAAATGAGAATGAAATAGTTCAATCAAAATTAGAGCATGTGAAAAATCATTCATGAGAGAGGCAGTGATGCCAACGGAATCATTTTTTTTTTTTTAAACTGAAACTCAGTGAAAGTCTTGCATATGATGGCGTAGCATACCGAGGCGTAAAACATAACCCCTTCAAAGACATACACTGAAAAATGATGTCAACTTTTTTTTTTAATGAAAATTTGCAAATATATACACAGTATTGGCATCACTGTAGAGGGAGTTGCAGGTAGTAGGACTGGTAGGAGTGATAAGGAAAAGTGAGTTTCGTAAAATAGGCCACTTGAACCCTGACACTGTGAGATGGCAGAATGGTTAGTGCAATTGGGCACTACTTCTTCAATATGACTAATACTTTAGTAAGAATTTTGGAGAGTGTGGTTTTTATTTAAGGAGGTTCCCTTTGAATGTGTATTAGTAGCCGTAGCCATGTAACTAAGCTAGATTCTCCTGCCTTTTACTTGTCTCAGATGACCTTCAATGTCCCCCCAAAAGACAAACATCAAAATATGATATTTTATTCATTATTCATATGAATCTGATAGGGAGACAGGGATAACAGTAAGATATTTGAACCTAAGATATCTGGCTTGTCAAACACAGAAGGAAAATTACCAGTGATTCCAAGTAGATCCTAATCTTTTTACTGAACCTGGCATTATTTATCACAAAACATATACCTGCCAACTTTTTTTCACACTATAAATGCGCAAATTTACTGAAAATTGGCACAATTGCATTACTGTTATAATTATAAATCAATCCTTTTCATATTGAGCCCACTCACCTGCAAGTAATCTGAAACTTCCTGCAGGCCGCCCTTGAGGTCCTTGCACGATTTCATCATGTACTTCACGTCGTAGATGTCTGGACAGTGCAGCCGCAACTTCTTGAAAAATTCTTCATCATCTTCGTCAAGGTCACTGTTTTGCAACATCTTGATGAAATAGCCAAAGTCGTAGCCACTGGGGACGACAACGACAAAGAGAAATAAAAACTCTGGATTTACATTTTGCATATTTATTATAAGCACATTTTGAAATTTGACATGTAACTAAACCTTGAAGTTGAGAATACTCATATGATTTATATGCCAGTGCCTGAAAAGGAAAAAAAGAATATTTTGTACCATTAGTTAAAAAATACAGTCCCTTGGCACATAGCTATGACATTATTAATATTTTGTAATGGGACAAACAAAACCTCTTAAAAAAAAAAAAGAAGAGCCCCTCAGTTAATCAAGATATACCTGTTAAAAGTAGGCCCCTATTCCCAATAATTCAGGGTTAAATTGTTAGTGGCACTTGTAGAACATATAACGTACCTTTTTCCAGATTCAACTTACTTTTACAGAATGACAGAAAATAATGAAATTTACTTTTTGACTAGTCGCTAATGGGCTCAAAAGAAAGAAAATTTGCTTTGTAAACCGAACTTTAGCTGAGGGAAACTGAAAGCCAGTAATGTGTTTCTAATTGCATTCACTCAACCTCTTTATGATCAATGTGGCCACATGAAAATAAAAGTCACCTAAAAGATTATCATATAATAATAATTAACTTCTGTGACAATTAAGCCACTAAAGGAAACTTGCATTATCATATATTCCCTGTGTCACTGAGGTAAAATAATATCTAAATTTTGAATTCAGGCGACACACAGCCAAAATCTGCTAAACCTTTACTTACTTACAACTCATGGTTGATTCCCTTATCTATTGTTGTTTCCTCAGTGAACGTAAAATAAAAACACCGGAGAAGCAGCAGTGTCTATGACTCTTACCTATGGAAGGAAAGGAAAACATTTGGCTGAAGGACAACGCCAGCACCTATGAGCTCCGCAGCAAAATCAAACGGGTCCATTCCATCTCTCTCGTGACGTTCAAACTGAATGCCCGATTTCCTCAGAAGCTCAATGGATTCTTGGGCATACATATCATCACTGCAGAAATGGAAAAATTTTACTTTAAAATTAAATTGTACTTATTTGTCTTTTACCAAGTTTTAGAAATATGTTATCTTACTATTAATAAACAAACAAACAAACAAAAAATACATTACCAATTGAATTCAGAAAATTCTCTAAGGCTATGAAGTTTTATTTTTAAGACAATTTTGACAACATCATGATATTCTAACTTTATGCTTCCACGAATATTTCTTTATTAATTTCACTATCAAGACTTTTTCCACACAACTCAAAAACATAAGTAATTAATCTTATATTTATTATATAATATATCTTTCCAAATCTTTAGGAATAAATGTTATGTCTCATTAGGTTTACTTGGACATATGAGCAAAGCATTGGAAACAGTTCAAAGTAAATTATCAATCATCAATTACTCACTCCAAACAAAACTTAAAGTTGAATTGCCATGTCGAGACTGGCTTTGCTCTGTTTCCGTCTTCATCAAAGAATGTAAATCCAATCTGGATAATCTTCAAGAGATTGACATTACACTTCATTTGGTGGTAGGTGTACTCCTGGGTAGATCTGAAGTCACCAATGGGCCTGGCCACTACACCAGGAAACTCTGTATCCTGAAACAAAAGATGACCATAATAAACTCATTTTTACGAAAAAGAATTAAACACTTAACTACCATTCTACATAACAAGAGAAATATTAAGCTCTTCTTCTAACTAACAAATTTTTATACTAATAAGAAACCTTACAGCCAATTTTCAAGTAAAAACTTACGTAAAATTGTAAACAGATCAAAATTTTGGGAGAGGACAACAAAGACATTTTAGTAATGTTAGCTGCATGGTAGCTGATTCATATCAAAGATGAGTAATCAATGGGCTTGTTTTAATATTTCCATTTTATAACGGAAAGTTTTCAAATTATTCTTTTTACTGACCAAAAACTTTCATGATTATATTCACCTTCAAAATAAAGAACAATGTCAAAAGTGAAGGAAACGGAAAAGGCGCAAAGACAACTGTGACATATACCAGCTAAATAAGTTACCATGGCAATGTATCTGTGTGTCTTGACGACGTGGCTGATGTTTCGCAGCTCCTCCTCCATGTTTGAAGCCCAGACATCTCTGATCCCATGGTCGTCAATGACAGAGGGCATCCTGCACTGCTCTTATAAAAATCTGCGAAATAAGATTAAAAATATTATTTTGTATAGTATTACTACACAAAATTTTTTGTTGGTATCTCTTACATTTACAATAGACCAAAGGAGAATGTATAACCCTTACCAGGATCTATGGTCTCACAACTACAAGAGAAACATTTTTTTATGATTTTTAGCTAAGCTTGCTAAATTCATATTACATGATATTTACAAGACAAGCTTTTAAAAATAAATTGCACGATAAAAAGCCTCATGATTGTATTGATAAATGAAACAATTTTAATTACAATTGGGAACATAGTATGATGCAATTTTAAATATCTAAGTTTTTGTTAACATTTTTCTATCTTTGAATTAAAGTTTGAGTTATTTGTCATCAGGGAAAAATTTAGTTTGGGCTAAAAAAAAGTATGACGAGAATTGGAGTAGTTTATACTCTAGATAAAGATCTACATCACGGACAGGTCTTTGTCTATATTTGTGCCTAGATCTTGAGTACAGATCTAGATAGAGCGTTATTTTGAACGAGAAACTAGAATCTATACCTTAGTTTAGCTACTACAAAGTAAAATGTAAATTTAACCGAAATTTAAGAAATCGCATGATCTACTATTTATTTAAAAGCCGCTGAATATTATCGCAATATCAAGACTTTTCATACAACTCAAAAACATCTTCTAAAAAAGTAAAAGGATTTTATTTTATAATTATTATATCTTTCCAAATCTTTAGGAATTAATGTTATGTCTCATTAAGTTTACTTGGACCTGTGAGCAAAGCATTAGAAACAGTTCAAAAAGTAAATTATCAATCATCAATTACTCACTCCAAACAAAACTTAAAGTTGAATTGCCATGTTGAGACTGGCTTCGCTCTGTTTCCATCTTCATCAAAGAATGTGAATCCAATCTGGATAATCTTCAAGAGATTGACGTTACACTTCATTTGGTGGTAGGTGTACTCCTGGGTAGATCTGAAGTCACCAATGGGCCTGGCCACTACACCAGGAAACTCTGTATCCTGAAACAAAAGATGACCATAATAAACTCATTTTTACGAAAAAGAATTAAACACTTAACTACCATTCTACATAACAAGAGAAATATTTTAAGCTCCTCTTCTAACTAACAATTTTTTATACTAATAAGAAACATTACAGTCCATTTTCAAGTAAAAACTTACGTAAAATTGTAAACAGATTAAAATTGTGGGAGAGGACAACAAAAACATGTTAGTAATGTTAGCTGCATGGTAGCTGATTCATATCAAAGATGAGTAATCAATGGGCTGGTTTGAATATTTCCATTTTATAACGGAAAGTTTTCAAATTATTCTTTTTACTGACCAAAAACTTTCCTGATCATATTTACCTTCAAAATAAAAAACAATATCAAAAATGAAGGAAACGGAAAGGCGCAAAGACAACTGTGACATATACCAGCAAAATAAGTTACCATGGCAATGTATCTGTGTGTCTTGACGACGTGGCTGATGTTTCGCAGCTCCTCCTCCATGTTTGAAGCCCAGACATCTCTGATCCCATGGTCGTCAATGACAGAGGGCATCCTGCACTGCTCTTATAAAAATCTGCGAAATAAGATTAAAAATATTATTTTGTATAGTATTATTACACAAAATTTTTTGTTGGTATCTCTTATAATAGACCAAAGGAGAATTTATAACCCTTACCAGTATCTATGGTCTCACAACTACAAGAGAAACATTTTCTTTTATGATTTTTAGCTAAGCTTGCTAAATTCATATTACATGATATTTACAAGAGGGGCTTTTAAAAATAAATTGCACGATAAAAAGCCTCATGATTGTATTGATAAATGAAACCATTTCAATTACAATTGGGAACACGGTATCATCACCATGCTGAGTTAAGATTGCTGCGTTGAAATTTTAAATATAACTAGAATCTAAGTTTTTGTTAACATTTTTCTATCTTTGAATCAAAGTTTGAGTTATTTGTCATCAGGGAAGAATTTAGTTTGGGCTAAAAAAAAGTATCTACGAGAATTGGAGTAGTAGTCTATACTCTAGATATAGATCTACATCAGGGACAGGTCTTTGTCTATATAATATATTTGTATCTAGATCTACATCTAAACTTGAGTGCAGATCTAGATAGAGCGTTATTTTGAACGAGAAACTAGAATCTATACCTTAGTTTAGCTACAACAAAGTAAATTTAACCAAAATTTAAGAAATCGCATATACTTAATTACGCTAAGTATTTAAAAAAGCCTAGATCTAATGTAACCATATCAGCAGCAAAGTCGTATTATGTGTGTGTAGTTTTTAGAAATGTGTCTGAAGATCACGCTGGATCAACTGAAATGATTGTTGCCTTAGCCTAGCTCAGCATAGCTAAACTTGACTACACGAGCGTCGTAAAAAAAAGTTGCATACCATCAACTTAAGTGTAGCCGTTTGGATTTAGTATACTTAGTGTAATAAGTTGAAAAATAATCGTGAGAGTTGCATACGGCCCCTGGATAGTACTTAAACACTATTCCCCAACGATACTGATCGTAGTCTTCTATCTAGATCTAGTATAATTTGAAATGGACCTGCCACCTCATCAGCAAAGCAAAAAGGGGGTGAGATACACTATTGACAGCTAAATTAAGATACCAGACAGGATTACCCTTAGCCACCCTTGTTGATTTAAGGGCAGCAATTTCCGAAGATAAAGGCCAGGGTTTCCCAATAAAGATAGAGTATTAATAGATCTAGATATAGTCTGGTAGAAAAATAGCCCTTCCATGTAACAATAACAAGAGCAACAACAATTACAATGATGAGGATAATAATACTAATACTAATAATAATAATAATACTAATAATAATAATAATAATAATAACAGGCCTAATAATAATAGTAATAACAATACTAATAATAATAGGCCTAATAATAGTACTAATACTACTACTAATAATAATAATAATAATATCTACATCATTAATAATACAGTAATTATAATCTAGATCTAACATTAGTTTACAATTAATTATAATTAGATGATTATAGATCTACATAGATCTAGGATCTAGGCCTACCTTACCCTTGGCTGTGAGGGGTAAACCTAAGTTTAAGAGAGGCGCCCAAAATCCAAAATGAAGAGAGGAAATGCCTGGATGTAGACATAATCTACCTGCAGGTCTATTATGCTTACCTGTTTCTTTGTAGTCTTGTGACCATCACCGTGCTAAGCGCTTTGTTATCGAATTGGGCCCTTTGCCCCTACCGCTAGTATCGACCAAATCGATTATCGAAAATAAGCAATGTGATTTTCATTTGAATAGCTGCTGAATTAGTCCCCTTGGTTTATACAAAAGCTCTTCAGCAGCGAAACAATTTTAAGCATTCTGAGATGAGACATTTACCTATTCGTCATAATGTGTAAAGAGGTAAAATAGAGCACGACCACAGACACGCAACTAATTTTTTTCTGTGTCTTTCGTTTCCAGTCTCGGCTGCTTTTGTTGTATTTTGTTGCTGTTAATGTCTGTTTGTTGTTGTTGATGTTTGCTGTTATCGTTTATTTTTACGTGTGTTTTGTGTTGTTGTTTTTTAAACAATTATTTATCATTTATTTTAATTTGTATTCTAGTTTAGTTTATTTTTCCTCTGTTTTGTTGGTTTTGTTTTGCGTCGAAATGTTTACAAATCTTCAAAGCTTTGAATTAATACTCCAGCTACCTTTTTTCTAAAAAAAAAATATTACGTTTAATTATCATATTATTTGAGACTGTGTTTAAATAACAACCATAATGTAATGTGTCACAACTACAAGAGAAACATCATCATTAGATTCCTTTAGTTGACTGCGCTACAAAATTGACAGTCTATATGCACCCTAAAGCATACAAAGTCTAAAAGTGGTGAAAAACATATACCCATAGGCCTAAAATGACAAGATGAATGTTCGTAACTTTGTTTCAAAGAACTGCAAGCTCAAAATTGATAAGTCTATATGAGTTGTATTATTTAATTAGAATAATTTAGAAAATTATATTAAAAAATGATAGACACACAGACGAACATGTGGAAGACATAGATAGGCAGGCAGACATAGAGACACGGAAACAAAAAAAAAAACAGACAATAATAATAAACAATTAAAAATCGTGTAAAAAGCAGCCTTTCCGGTATACATGTTCCTGAAAATCATGTACAGTTTGATTTTATCAAGCAATCGGTAAATTACAATTTTCTAAAATTGTAATGCAAATATAAAATATATAATATACAGAGAATCATGGTACGATCAATAGATGGTTCAATAAGCAATATAATACATTATTACTATGAATCATTGTGAATTACATGAACAAGTGAATAAATGGTATAACAGAATCAATAAGAATTGTATAAATATTTAGATTATGGGCACGTATTAGTAAATAAATTGCGTAAGCTTAATAAAACAATAGGTATATTACATTATTCTGGGTGATGGTGAAATTAATTAATATATAAATAAACATATTAAAATTGGTAAAATAAGGAACAAAATAATAATTATTATAAACAATTTTTTAGAGTCATTGAAAAAAAATAATACATAAAAGGCATAATAAAGAAAATGGAATAACGACCAAGATACAGGTAAGGATTTTGTAAATTATGATGGTGTGGATTAAAAAAGATAAATAAAATTTCCAGAAAAATTGAGGAGATAGATATTTATAAAGGTTCTGACATATATACAGCATTGTAGTGGGGTAAATGACGAAGAAAGTTGAATAAAAAAAAAACAAAAAAAAAAAAAAACAACACACACAAAAATAAACCCACGTAAAAACACCCACACAAAAAACGCTTGATATGACTTTGGCATTTGAATGCTTCCCCCCCCCCCAAATGTTATATACTCATTGAATAAAGGGCGGCTTTTGGATCGTATCATTTCAAAATAGAGCTCATTTCAAATAGTGTATCATCTAAAGATGGCGATTTATTTCTGACAACTTTCTCAGCTTTATCAATACGTGAACTGCCACCCACTTGTCATCTGCCAAGTCAAATTCCAAAAGATATTGCACTTTAAATGATTGAACTGTAAAATACACGCAAACAACTTCTTAACAGATCGAATGTAGAAATCAATGATTCAGTTTTAAAATTGCTTGCAAGTATTTTTTTCCTCAATTCCAATGTTAAAAATAAAACATTACAAAACCCCTGTCCCTTTTTACAGAATTTCTAAAAATAAACTAATTCTTACTTAAAATGGCACAAGTCGAGTTGAGTTGGTTTACGTCCAACATCAGCTCTATATAAGCTATATTGCGGACACTCCCCAAGACTGACGTCTTACAATTTTATGCGCTGCCACATACGAGACAGTGTGGGGATACCATGCCTCCTGTCTTATCCGGTCACATTAAACTGTTATATTAAACTGACGCCGACCCAACCTGTAGGGAACGAAATCGGCAGAGCTCGTACCACGGACCTTTTGTGTCGGTATTTCTAAAAATATACTAACTATTACTTAAAATTGGCACAAGTCGAGTTGAGTTGGTTTACGTCCAACATAATCACTATATAGCTATATTGCGGACGCGACCCAAGACTGACGTCTTACAATTTTATGCGCTGCCACATACGAGACAGTGCGGGGATACCATGCCTCCTGTCTCATCCGGTCACATTAAACTGTTATATTAAACTGACGCCGACCCAACCTGTAGGGAACGAAATCGGCAGAGCTCGTACCACGGACCTTTTGTGTCGGAAGCCGATGTTCTACCCCAGGGCCACCGCGCCCCCTATTAAAAAAAGGATAACAAACATTACTATGGGAAGGAATATAACTAACTAGTTATCATGTAGACGCCAGCACATTCGTCGACGGCTAAAGAATAAAGACTAAGTGCTTACGACATGAGCTTTCAACCATTCATAGGAATCTACCTAGGGCAATGTGTAGCCTAATAATTATTGGTTAGAATGTCTAAACATACTTTAGCTGATTGACTTTGTCCGTCAAATCAATCTTCTCTTTATTCTTAGTCATCTCCGCTAAAGTAAAGTAATTACAAGTATTGCAATGATATATAATTCAGTGGAAATTCTGCTTAAAGAACTTCGCTGAAAAAAAAACCAACAACAAAACACACAACTAAACCAAGCTACTCGTACTAGATAGCCTGTACCTAGTAGGAAGCTGATTTGAAACTTGAAACGGTTTAGGTGCGGAACGCGGAACTGCGAATAACACCTTGCACGGGTAAATAACTCTAGCTTCCCACAATCCTCTTGTTCCTTCAACCACTCTTCTTTACTGTTGAGTGTTGACAAGCATCATGGCGACGAATTTCAAAATCGGGAATCTTGTCTGGTAAGAAAAGCGTTGCATTGCAATAAATGACATTTACTGTATATTTTGTATGAACTAAATAAAAGAGTAAAATCATCTCTAATTTTATTTTATTTTTATTTCAGGGCTAAGATGAAGGGCTTTCAGGCGTGGCCCGGAAAGGTATGTACCGGCGTCATGTCTGACACCATTGTAGCCTTCAGCGTCGTTTGGCGTTGGTTTTACTTTCAAAAGGTCTAGATCTAAGTATGCTTATAATGAAGCATAGGCGGTGAATGGGTGTATAAGCATTAGAGAAATTGTTACAAGGTTTCATCGTGGATGAAAAAGATCTATATCATTCTTTGTAGTTGCACATCAGATCATATTCAAAAGTAAGGGATTACTCCGATTAGGGATAGAAAATTAACTTGAACTAATGATTGAAAAGAAACTACGATTAGCCTACCACTATCGTCTAGATTTAAAGTTGAGAGTTCTAGAGTGATAAGTTCAAGGTTCTCAATTTATGTATTGTGCACTATTAAAAGTACATAACGTTCTAAGGCACCTCAAACTTGTTAAAATCTCCAGTTTCAGAACTGTTTCAGGGACTTTAAGAAAAAAAATTATAATTATTACCCGTTGCTGAAATTGCCATTCTTTCCATGTCCATCCATGCAGCAAGACTATCGTTTCTTTTTGCTGCCTTTCTCTAAATTTACTCTAGCGAAAAGGTATTTTAAGCATTCCCTTCCTATTATTTAATTCAAAATTTGAATGCTAAACCTATTAATATTAAGATTTATAAAAAAAATTGAGAAAGTTAAATGTCTATGTTTCAAGCTTTTTTTTAAACAAAAATAAAATGTATACCCATTATACTTTATAGCTTTAAAAATATGTGTAGATTTATTCAGGAAATGATCCACTAAGTATCATTGCAAAGCAATAGATTTTCTTATACTCTTGGATTACAAAGTCTATTCTTTTCTGTAAGTAGCACTACCCTTTAGTTTAATAGAACACATTATCTATTTCACCATTTGTGCATGAAATTGAATAAGAACATGAATTTTTGTCGTGTGTGTTTCCATTTATTTTAGATTTCTTGATGAAATTGCTTTGTTTTTACCAGGTCATCGAGCCCAAAGAAAATATCAAGAAACCATCAAACAAGAAGAACTGTCACTTTGTCTATTTCTTTGGTTCTGAAAACTAGTAAGTTTTCTGTTTACACTGGTATAGTGGTAACTGCTTTAATGTTCTATACCATTCACCCTACATTTTTTGGTAACATTTTTAATCAATTATTATTAATTAATGAATGTATAAAAAAAATGAATTAAAAAAAAAAGCTCTTTTCTATGTTTTACATTTTTGGCGTTATAATAATTGTTCTATTGACAAAAGTTACCTTGTTACAACAAAGTATTTGATGAATAGTACTCCCTATGTGAAACCCAAACTGGGAAACAATTTTTACATTAACTTTGCCAAAGAGATACTGTTCAATTTTCAAATGAATAAATGTATCTCCATAAAACGTTGTATTTCAGTGCTTGGATACAAGAAGACAATATCTACCACTATCCAGAGTACAAGAGCAAATATGAAGGGAACACACGTCTCCCTCGTGGATTTAAAGAAGCTTTGGAAAAAATTGAAGCAGAACACCAACATCAGCTGGTAATAATTTAACGGTGCATTCTAACAAAACCCCTGTAGATGCAACAAGGAATGGCTACTATTAAAAAAAGAAATGATTCAAATTTGAGTAATGCAATTATTAGCATAATTTGCTTATAATTCTAACAATGATACAGTTTATATCGAATCTTCAAAGGCCTGAAGATGTGCTTTTTTTTTTTTTTTAAACAAAATAAGTCTAATTAATTGAGGCAAGAAAGATTAATTAAGCTTCAATTTTTCTCACGCAGTTACAGTCGTGTGATTTGATTGGTCCGCGGGCGTTATCTTTAAAAGATTCATAAATTTGTAATAATGTGAAACATTCTCAAAAAGTTACTCACGTTCTTATTCTGCATTTACGTAAATTTTTATTGGATATTAATCACCATGCAATGTTCAGGCTGATAAAACATGTTTGACTCAATTTCTTTCCTACTTTTCCCCACCCCTCAACTGCCTTGCTGTAATCTCTTCAGACAACCGGCAGTCTGGAGGATTTGCCGACAATCGATGAGGAAGTCGCTCTCATGCAGTCCAACGATGCTAAAGGTGTTGGGTCTGACGGGGATGCTACCTCTGGATCAGCCACCAAGAAAGTGAGTTGTCCCTCTACAAAACACTCGCACATTGTGCTGTTTCATAGTTTCTGAGTTTCAGATTTTCCCTCCCACTCTGATTGTTTTCAGACTGTTAAGTTGCTTGCTGAATCAACTTTTTCTCACTGTTGGTATTGGTCTGCTTGCAAACGCACTGTATCTTGTTTTTTACACTGCTATTTTAATGGTATTGTTGTACATTAGATTGTTATTATGTCTATTTTTTGTTGTTAAATATTTTTTAGCAGTCCAGAAAATCAACTGATCTTAGACGTGGTTTCCATTGACCTAATCATGCACTTAAAATTGATATTATAAATTTAAAATCGTCCAATTTCAAAGTTCTTGCAGGTTCCCATACTCTTTTTCTAGCTCTTACTAGGCATGGCTGGTTGATTTTATAGAAAGTGATGATAAAAGGAGCACAAATATATCATTAATTAGGAACTGAAGCAAAGCAAATGCGGATTATATGTTTGGAAAAAAATAACCATTCCTTAAGTATCATGTTAAAAGCTGGAATGAATCCACCGCTTGAAACATTAAATTCACTGTGACGTTGATTCGATAAAGCGGGCCCCTGTTTTTAGATCACTATGTAGAATATAATTGACATAGATTCATACACACTATATTTTCAACATTAATAAAATTATGAATACTAGAAATCCTTTGTAGAAACACAATTCAACTTTATTAATAAACAGGTTAAGAATACAACTCATTAATGTCTAGATCTAAATTAGTACTTGACATTATATATATAGATCTAAAATGGATTCAAACAGCAGCAACATAACAGCATTCACTGCGGCAAGAAATTAATGGAAATTAGTTGAAAATAGTTTAATAAAATATTATTGATCATGAAATATAAAGACCCATTGGAGACTAAAAGTTCTAGATCTTTTTTTCCATATCTTGAGTGCATGCAACACTTAGAGCTACTACTTGAATTTAAATTGATTATACCCAAAGAGAAAGGATATTGATTCCAGGTGGTTTGCTAGCTCTACAGTACAACTCGGGATTCAACAAACTAGTTCGTTAATTTTCAAGAAGTTCGTTAGCTGCATGGTTTGTTGAAACCATGTCTGGCTCACAACTGCCTATACCGTACCTCCCATGAAATTCTTGTAACTAGATGATGTTGAGCCATTTACACCCCTACCCATCTACCTACAACTTTTCCTTTGCCTCTTCTTTTCCAACCACATACATCCACTTCTGGCATTTTAAACTGACAGCTTTAGCGCTTTGATCTCCTTTCTTGCATTTGTCAGCTGCCATTCCTCTCCCCTCCCTTTCTGCTTTTTTCTTTCTGTGTGAGCCACCCCTTCTACTGTACACTACACCACATGTCGGCTCAGGCTGATGGGAGAAGTGTTATTTATTGGTGACGGCCTGGCAGATTTTTGGTTGTCTGACTTTAAACAAGGTTTAAAGTATTGTAAAAGTGGTATGCAATTTTGTTAGCTTTCGACACTTCTGGGTTGTTGGATAAGGGGATGGGTATGAGATTAGTCCATTGGTCCAAGATAATTATCCATAAGTCATACTCGGGTAAACTGCCCGCTTTTTCACTGGGATCATACAATATAGCTGTATCAGTGCAGACATGCCTTAAAATCAAACTCCCCCTCTCACCCAAGATAGTTTACTACAGACAAAGAAGAAGAAAAATCTTAGATTTTTATCTGTTCATTAAATGTACAGTGTTCTTTGAGTCCCCCGAGTTCTACTGTATTAATCAGATTTGGGGGCGGTGAGCTAATCATGCACTGAGACTCTAGAAATAACTTGCGGGTAGTTGCAGCTGCTAATTTTCTTTTCTTTCTTTGCTTTTATTTCCTACAACAAAATGAAAAATTCACCCCCTATACTAGATCTATAAAACTATACAGTCTTAAACAAAATTTATGTGCTGTTTATTACTTTTTGCTCGATCCTGCATCCGTTGCAGTCTGGCTGCACTGTTAGTCAGAGGGATAGCTTTCTGAATATTTTTTCTGAGAAGGGTTCACAATTTTTTCTTGTTTTGCTGTTATTCACTTTTAAAGGCAACAAAGAAGACAAAAGAGCCTAAGGAGGGGAAGGAAAGCCAAAGCAAAAAGGTAAAGATTTTTTTTTTTTTTTCATGATGAAGATCAAGTGTCAGCATCAAGAGGAAGGGAATTTTTTTTTAGATTCAATTTGAAGTATACTTTTCATGCAATTTTAAAAAATTACTTTTTATATACATTCTTGTCCAATAGTTTTCTTGTATCTCTTTTACACTTATTTAAAACTCTTAACCTTTGTGTTGTGTGAATTTTGACTTGAGTGAACCCTTACCTACCTAGTATTAGTAGCTAGCGTCGACCCATGTTGCAAACAATGTGTTTCCGTCTTTTTAATTTTATTTCATAATTTGCACTCTGCAAATGATTTCATTTCCAATTTCACGAATCAACTGTTCTTCAATCATATGAATCCACTTCAAAAATTTCTTTTGCTGTTATTGATGCATGAAATTTTTTTGTGGACATGCAGACACCATTTTTTTCCAGTTCAAAGTCGTATTAATCTTGTGTAGGAGTATAAGGTACACGTTTTAAAGTCAGATGCTGTTAATTACTTATGCCATTCATAATTTGTGTAGTGTTTCCAACAAAGTTCATATTTGAACAAATCAAATGCAATACCTTTCACCATTTGGAGACCAACATGGCCTCAAATACAATGAAATTTAAACCATTTATATGCTAGAAATACATGATTATATTCTAGCTGAAGATTTATTTCACAAAGATATGTAAATTGGACATTGTTATTAGCTTAATTCATGGTTTATGTCATGAATTATAAGTTGTTTTGTAAACCAGAATAAAATCCAGACTAAGCATCCATAGCTAAATGGATTGTATACCACAACTTTTAACTTCTGCATTTAAAATGCATTTAGTTCAACCTCTTAAACACAGCCATCTTTATAGTTTGCACTGCAATCAAGTCGGACATGACAGTAATTCCTTTGCACTGCAATCAAGTCTGACATGTATGACAGTTATTTCTAAATGATGTTAACTTATAAATCGATAGTCATCATTAAAATATTTAGAAACGTTTGGGATATTTTTAGTTAAAATGCATTTGAATTAAAGCTCATTCTTTATTGTCAAGAGATAGTTTCTCTTGAATATGATGCAATATAAGACAACAGAGCTATTGAAAACACAATGTAGAATCACGCACTTCACCTTTTCTCTCTTTAGTTCCTCGAGACAGACTCATCCATTTTAAATACAATCTAGCCCTTTATTAGTCCTAAGAAGAGGTTGTTTTCTGTGTCTTCCTTTCCTATCTTTTTATTGCCAAATTTATGTAGTTTGATGAATATTATTATTTAAATAAGATGTTTATAATTTTTTTCAGGGAAAGACTCCATCCCCAGGCCGCAAAGGTGGAATAAAACGCCCAAGTGATTCAGGAACCCCATCTTCATCCAAAAAGTGAGTGTACCGATGGTGAAAATGTGTCGCTTTGTCGTGTCGACTGATACCCTTTATTCTCAAAAAGAAAAAAAGAGCAATGCATCAATATCAGGAATGTCACATTTCTGAAATTAAGTAAAAAACTTGAACAACATTGAAGAAGTTGTCCATTAAACCATTTTTACCTTTTACCTTTTACCTTTTTTTTTTGGGGGGGGGGGGGGGGGGTGTTTTCACTATGCTTTAACATCTATGGAATACTTCCAATTCTTGGCCAGACTCATCTTGGAGCCAACATGTAATTTGCAAGGTTGTAGTGTTAGCAGCAAGTTGTTTGTAGGTCCTCCTCATGTTTTAGGAACTGGCATTGGTGCCTGAGGTCTTTGTTTGGTTTTTAGGCTATCTTTACAAAATTGTTATTGGTACAGTGTTCATATTTAGATGCTTCCTGCAAGGCGTAAAATCCATTACAAGTCTTTGTAATAGTGTGGTTGCCAGAGCATAATATTTCTTATGGGGGTCAACAACACTAATTAAGAAAGAATTTGACTACGGTACCTCTATTCTTTACAGTTGGCATGGTATCCATTCTGTAATGTCATTTACAATGTCTTTATTTTTTTCTCCGCCATTATTTAGATTCTTCATGTCAAAAGGAGGCAAAGATGCCGACAATTCTAGCAAAGGAGGCGATGACTCCATGAGAGGATCCTATCACTTCACCAACACTCTTGGCAGCGGAGAGATCTCAGTGGCAACCAAGCTAGAGGGATTTGATGAAGTGGAATCGGAAGAAAAAGTAAGTTTCTTCACAAGTTGAAGATTTGAATTAATGCAAGTGAGGGACTATTTTCAATTTCAAAAGTATTGAAAGTTGTAACAAAATTTTCTAGGTGTTATAATTGTTGGAATTTTTTTTTTTTGGGCCTGAATAATAAAAGATTTTTTTTTTCAAACCTAGATTTAATTATAATTATAAGGGCAACTGTGTATGTTTGATTGAAAAAAAAAAATGGTGAACAATTTTATTTAAGAAATTCAGATTATAGGCATAGGTTCAATAATATAGTGCATCATGTTTCTCCTAATTGAATTATGATAAAGGAAAAATGAGTATCAGTCAAAGCACCATGTCAAAGTATTTATTACTATTATTATTACTTTTTTGAAAATGTAAAAGTAACAGAGCTACCAATCGTCCAGCTTTTTGACACCTTGTCCTGCCGTCAAGCTTTGAGCATTGATGTCCGATGTTTTTTTGTGCACACTTTAATTTTTTTTTTTTTTGTAGTTTGTTTTACACAGACCAATGTTTTGTCCTTGCACAGTTTGCGTACCATTAGTTTTAGGAAAATTATTTTTTGAAAGTCAGTTATCAATCTCATCTGAACATCATTATTTACGATTTATTTTATTGGATTATAAGCTGTTAAGTGAGAAAAATCGTGTAAATTGCATTAAATTTTTGTGAAACGAAATATGGAGCTGTCTAAATAAAAATAAAAAAGCATACAAGAAACACCCTAAAAATGAAGTGTGGAAAATTTTTAAATTTCAGGAAATTCTTTTCATTTGGCTTCAAATTGTCAAAAACTTTTTGCATAGAAACAAGCCTGATTTTTTATTTGATTTGTTGAACATATTTTGTACTTTCTAATTTCTTTTTATGCTTTCCATGTTGTGAATAATGTGCCTTCTTTAGGTAGCTAATGAAGTTTGGGACTAAGTGGAATTTAGTTTAAAACATTTCAATCGCCAAAGGAATATGTGATCCCATCATCAAAGTCAGCTTATTCTTTTTCATCACACGATTTATGGCCTATTCATTATGTGCGAATAATATGTAAAAGCTTTGAAATGCATAATTTCGAAATGTGGAGGTGTACAGAATCAACACAAAAATGTACCAGCATAAGTGCTTGTAAACTGGTGTTCACAATTTGAGTAACACATGATGGGGAAAAGTTACATTCTTTTTTCTTTTTTTTTGTACTCAAAATTTTATTCCCATGTTTTTCTTTAAAACCTCCAGGTGATGGACAGAACAGTGATTCCCACACCGCTACGCATCGGCTTCCTGGGTCTTGGAATCATGGGACAGGGCATGGTGATGAACCTTCTACGCTCAGGCCATGAGGTCACCGTCTGGAATAGAACGGCCACTAAGGTAAGACCATAACCATCACGGTTCCTCTCAGTTTCTGATATTTGTCTCTCAGGTGTATTCAATATATCTTTTATAAGTTTTTTTTTCTCTCTCTCTCTCTCTTATTTTTGTCTTAACTTTCATCTTCCACTTGGTTTGACTTTTAATTACATTAGTGTTTAGAGTAATGTTCCTTTTCAGCACTAATTTTGCATTGTTTTTAAAACATAGAATTTGGAGAACACACAAAACCTAGTATTCACTTCACACATTAGAGCAACATTTCGTAAAAAAAAATACCCGTATGTAGAATTCCGTCAGGTATAATACAGGTAGCTGTGTTAGAAGTAGGAGGGTCAGTGAACCATTGAATTGATCCCCTCAGGATATATATAATAATTATTGTACTTCAAGGCATCACTTTAATTACATTTTTTTAAAAAGAGAAGGAGTTGTTTAGTACACATGATACATGATGATTGTTTGTTTATTTTGTCATGTTGTTGGTAAATGAGACTTTAGAAACGTAGAAAATTTGGGCATTGGTTGGATTTCCGAGAGATGATATGTGGTATGAATTTGCGTAGAAATTTGAAGTAAAACTTTCACCTTTTTAGACATGTACAAAATAGTAGGAACAGCATGTTTTCAAATAGAGGGGGAAAAAATACAACAAACTATGCAGATTCTTGTCACACACCTGACTTTTTATTCCAATTATTTTGAGATGGGGAAATGTCAGTCATTTCTTTCATCAGTGCATACATCAAGTGAATTCAATTTTAACCAATAAAATCATTTGTAAGGTGACATAAGTTCAAGAATTCAACAGAAAATGTTCAAATAATGATAAATGGTAGTAACCACACCCTGTGCATTGTAGGCCTACTTCAGTTGCAATTTTTGAGAAACAGGAACTAAAAGTCAGAGCAGTTTTCCAACTTTTATCAATTCAAACAACTTAAAATTAATTACATAAAGATATACGCAATTAACTAACCAGAAAAAGAGAGATATGGAGGGACATGATCACCAACGCTATGAGGCATGGTACTTGATGATGATGATGATACGCAATAATGCCATATTACTATAATGTGGAGTTTTTTTTGTTTTTTTTTTTCATCTTTTCAAAATTGAATCCTTGTGCTCTATGCTTTTTACACATTATTCAGCACAACGGCACATGAATCTTTTGAAAAGATTGCAGGATATGTTATTCAAATTAACTAAAGGCACTTATGACCTAACTTTGTTAAATAATTGTGGAATAATTGTGGACTGGGCACAACTTTCTCAAACTCAAAAGTTGAGCAGGTTGAAAGAAATAATTATTTACTAAATGATTTCTTTCCAATCTCAATGATCATATTTCACTGCATTTTCCCCTGCTATTGCTATTACTGCAATTCTTGTAAGCAAACAATTTTTGTGAATGATACATGCTGCAAAATGATCACCGTCACAACCACAGTAATTTGTATGATGGGCATACTGGACTGGGGAGGTACAATACAAATGTTATAGTTTCAATCTCTCTAGGAAAGTCAAATTACTTTTCTTTCCTCGCCATCAAAACACTGAAACTGATACATGTAATTCATTTCACGACCACATGTAAAAAAAATATTACCTTTTATAAATATCCATCTCATCTGTTCGATTTGACACCTCATTTGAGCTCTACAGTTATCATGAAGAACATGCTAAAATCAGGAAATGTTACAAAAACATAGCTGAACACAAGACAGAATATGGACACAATGATGCTCCTCTTTATAGCATATATATTGATATGACACAGGTGCATTTAACAAATCATGAGAAATAGGTCTACATAAGAAGAGACAGGTCAGTATTTTGGGGAGGGGACGGGGGCGATCTATGGGCAGAATACAGTCAAATTGTGATGGAGGCATAGAGATCTTAGAGAACTTTTTGAAGGTCTTTGAAGTATCATATTCTCACAAGACCGCCTTTTTGAGAGCTGAGAATGATCATTGACCCTTAGTGAGCTCAGGTATATTTTTAAGTTTTCAATTTTCAATATGAGAGTAAAGAAGTAAAATTTTTACCATGCCCTTTGACAGAGCATTTGGCGGAGGACCAAGAGTGTGTGGCCTGATGTTTTAAAAATAAATGCTTTTTAAACAAATTGCCAACCCTGTATATGTAAAATTGGAATGCGGTAAAATTTTTTTTCAACTTTGATCTGCCCGTGCCATATCAAGTGGCTTGAGATCACATTGCAATGGGCTTTATTGCACGATTTACTAAACCCTTTCAGTTGACGCAAAGTTAGTTTCTGTTTTTAACAAGGATGGAAATGAATCCACGACTACACTTCCTTACAAGGGTTAACAGCATCAAGGGAGTTAATGGTAACAGCTACAAAATGCACACAAACAACAGTAAAGCAAACAAAATGATGGTACAGGTGGAAACAACAAAATATATTGCTAAGCTGAAATTGTTATCACATGAATCTTCCTCTTTATCTCTATATTTTGTAAATAATGTATATTTTCGTTCTATTGGTAAATGTTCATGAAGGTTATAATGCAATTGAGACCCTGAGATAGTGGCCGAGTATATTATAAACTGCATTAAACCAAAAATGACTATAGCACTTGGTTATAAATTTGGATTTAATATTTGCGCCGAAGCAAGGGAATGGTATGGCGATGTCTCTTCGTCATAGGACCTTCAGTTTCTGCAACTTGATGCCAGTTGTTAAATGTTTGCCTTTACCTCTAAAATCACAAAGACTCATGATTGCTAAAATAATCTTGTTTCTGTTTTAGTCAATGCAGGAACTGGAATAATGATCTGTTGCATCGGTTGTTTTCTCTATCGTTTTCTTTGCAACCATTTCACCTTTTCGAAACTTTTTTCTGTAATTTGTCTTACTTCACCTACACTGTCTCAGTGTATTGCATGTAGGTCATAGCTTTTAATACACAATACTTTGATATTGTGCGACAGACCTCAATTAAAGCCAACAATCAAAGGCAGCTTATGGTGATCAGAACAAGTCTAGAGATCGAGAGAATAGGGGCGGGAGATCTGGGCATAACAGTAGGCCTGATCGGTTGTGGATTGTTACAGGAACACCCGATCCAGAAACTTGTTTTTAGAGCTAAATCAACTAAAATACATATTTCTTTTTAGTACCCGGTACATTAGTAAAGTTCCCATATATATACATATATATATATATGGTACATTCTTATAGTACTTAAAATTTTACAGCTTCACCCTCATTATGTACCTTAATAACACATTATGGTGTCCCTTGTAACGCCTTCATAAGATTATGGTAAACTATCTTATGACATGATGTGAGAATCAGAATTCATTATTTTTTATGTGAAAGCTCTAAAAATTGTCTGTTGGATGGCTATGAGATAAATGAACAGTCCCAAAGAGGACTTTACCATTACTGTTTCATCCCATATCCTAAAGTTCAATCCGGCTGTTATGATTCTATAAAAAAAAATTATTACTTTGTGGTGGGGTATTATACAATAAGCAATTTATGTCAGAATTTTAAACATAATCATGTATAATCATCACAATTGGACACATAGTATTTGCTGAATTTCAACATCACATCATAAAATTTCTTTCATTTTCAACAATAGTGTGTAAAAGAATTTTTTTTTTTAAATTAAAAGAAGATATTTTGAGAAACAGAAACATGTTTGGTGGAAAAGAAGAAGGCTTCTTGTGCAGAAAGACAGGTTTCAGTAACGATGTGTTACAAGTGGAGAACTGCTTTTTTTTTTAGTGTAAAAGGGAAGACAAGACTTCTCATGTAGTGCATAATAAATTGTTTTATATAATTGTACAATGATGTGAGTGCAAGCTGCAACAAATATAGTTCAAGAAAGGAGAGCTCATCGTGTTCATAATGCATTCAAAATTAAGAGGAAGGAGAGTTTTAAAGATACTACTTCTTATCCAAAACATTGTTTCCCTTCTCTTTGCTCAACAACTTCAACTTTTTCACTGAGTTAGTGAGGGATCGTCCCTCATTTAAAGAGCACCCTGTTGTAAAGTTTTTTGAACGGACATGGCATATGGTTATTACTAATTAGGGAATAAACTATTTTCTGATTAATTAGTAGATATTGTGAACACCTTTGGCAACAACAACAATATTTGATTATATTGCAATTATTGTAAAACGATGTAACAGACCATTTCTGTTTATTACGGGTAATAACATTTTCAAACACAAACATGAAAGATATACTGTATTCTACAAAGAAACTTTACAATGAAACGTGTCACTGAATTTATCTAGTTTAAGTGCAACAGCCAACAGAATAATTAATCATTACAATATACATGAATACACCACCTAAATGAACTTTTGCACACAACCACATTCATAGATCTGTCTCTTCGGACAAATCTGTCTCGCGTCCCTGAGGCTGAGCCGATTTTTTCCGTGTGGGCCCAAGTTTTTTAGTGGGAGAAGCCTCTGGGGTCATGAAAGGCGAATTTTTGGAGGCATCTTGCTCTTCTTCAGGGATACCATTGTCCATCTGTTCTTCCTCATCTTCGAGAAGAAGTGTGGGCAGTGGAAAGTTTTCCTTGCCTAGGTCCTCTGCACTTTCATCCCTTGCCCCGTGACCATCCGTCCCCCCTTGCAGTTGGAGGATTGTCTGGTTCTTGTCTTTCTCAGGAATATACACGTTCATTAAGTACCTGTGGGGGACGTAGTCGCCCTGGTCTGTGTCGCTGCAATACTCCCACTGGTCAGCCACGTCCAACGCCAGACCTGCCTCCATGTTGAGTGTGGTCTGCATCTCTAGCAGGATCGGGGGGCTGTTGCGTGCCGGGTGAAGGATCTTCTTCCTGGGCGAGTTACGCTGCTGCTGTTGCTGCTGCTGCATGTCCATGTCGTGGGAGAGTCCCTCGGGGGCCTTGACCTCCAGGCTGGGGGCGGGGCTCGTGTCGGGGGTCGTGTACTCCGAGTCAACGCCAGACAGGGCAGAGTCGGTGCGCATGTCCTCCCCGAGCAGGTCCACGCCAAACATCATGCTCTCGGCGCGCATGCACTCTGTCTCCACGATGTGGCGGCAGTTGTCGAGGTTCATCGTGTCGAGAAGCTTCATCACGTGCAGGTGCTGCAGCTTGTACGTCTCGCGCAGCTTCTCCAGCTGGGACGTGCCGTAGTCCCTGATGCGGACTATCTGGTTGTTGGCGCGCTCTCGGATCTGCACGACCTGGTTGCTGGAATAGTCCCGGAGCTGGGCCAGCCCGGACGTGTAGTTCTCCCGGACCTTCTCCATCTGGTTGGAACAGCCGCGCTTCATCTTGCCCACCTGCTGGGTGTAGTTTTTGTGGAGGCGGTCGCGCTGCATGTGGTACTGATTCCTCACCCGCCCCAGCTGGTGGGTGTAGTTCTCCTGAATGCGCGTGATCTGGGTTGACTTGTAGGCATTCATGTTCTCCAGCATTTGTCTGATGATCTCCCTGCGCCGCTTGTTGACCAGGCGTCTGGCGATCCACGAGATGATCACATAGATGAGGTTGAGCGTGAAAAACGCCAGCGCGCAAAGGAGCCCCACTATTATGGCGTAGATTTTAATTTCGCCCGAGAGTTTGTAATCCAGAAGCAGCACCACCGTGGCCGACTGGTTGTACTTGGCGTTGCTGACTTGGCACACGTAGGGGCCGGTGTCTGTGCGCAGCATGTAGTCGATGTAGAGAGAGCCGTCGGCCAGGATGATGACCCTGTCCTCCCTGTCGGACAGGTGCGGGTAGTAGGAGCTGCTGCCGTGCCAGTAGTGCCCCTTGTGGTAGTCTCCCCCTGGCTGGACATCCTCCTCTGTGAGCAGGTGGCTCACGGCCTCGTCGTGGAAGTCGTGCTGCAGTAGGACCTTCCCGCCAGGAGTCGTCCACTTGACCATGCTTGGCTGGTCGACAGAGCTGTTTTGGCCGCACCGAAGCAGGGTGTGACCACCAAGGGGGACAGACAGCCTGGCCGTGGTGTTGTTGTGCAGACTGATGCTCTCACACTGCTGGCCCGCCTGGTCGATGTGCTCGGCGTGCCCGGTGCTTTCATTCACACAGCTCAGAGAGTCGAGGTCTTTGAAATGAGATGCGTTGCCCTTGGCGAGTTCCAGTGCCAGCCAGGCATTGGTGCAGGAGCAGGCAAAAGGATTGGAGGCCAGGTAGACCTGCTGTAGGGCAGAGTTGTAGTGGAATGTGATTTGCGAGAGCAGGGAGATGCTGCAGTCTGAGAGATCAAGCCGTGCTAGACTGGGCAGGTGGGACAGTATGTGGGGGTGGACGAACTGCAGGCCTGAGTTGTGGCTTATGTTGAGCTGAGCCAGTTTGGATAGGCCCAAGAAAGCGTTGTGAGACAGGTTCACCAAGCTGGGCATGGATGTCAGAGAGAGGGAGGTCAGCGAGCTGTTCTGAAAGACCGGGGCTTCTATGGCGGAGATGTTGTTGCTGTCCAGCTTGAGCTCGCTGAGAAAGGGCAGACCTGCCAGGAACTGTCTTTGCAGGTGGGGGATGGAGCACCTGCTAAGGTCCAGGACTGTGAGGCGAGGCACGGGCTCAAACATGCCGGCGGCGGTTGTCCCTAGGGGATTGTCTGACAGGTCCAGGTAGCCTAGGCTGGGCATGGGCGGGAGGAGGACGGTGCTAGCGGCTGGGTCTAGGCGGAGTTTGTTGTGCTGCAGGTACAGGTAGCGCAGAGATGAAAGACCGTGTAGATTGCTCACCGATTGGAGCTGGTTATGGCTGAGATCGAGGCTGTGTAAGTTGACTAAGGAATGGAAAACGAAAGCGCCCAGGGAGGAGATGCTGTTGTGACTCAAGTCTAGATAGGTCAGGTTCTCCAAGCCCTCGAACGCTCCATCGGACACCGCATTGATAGCGTTGTGAGAAAGGTCCAGAGACTGGAGTCCAGAGTAGATTTCAAAACTTGCATTGTGGACGTTGCGTAGTGCGTTGTGACCAAGGTACAGATAATCAACCGTTATACTCAACTGTTCGCTCTGGGCGATGATGTATCCTGGGACCGATGTCAAGTTGTTGTGGCTGAAGTCCAGAAACTGCAGCCTGGGCTGATGCATCTGTTCGGCAGAAGTCCCGTTGAGATGTTGGTCATCTGCCGTGGTCAAGTTGTGCAGGATGCTCGTGCCGTCCTGGTAGATTGCTCTGGCCGAGCAGTTTACCGAGAAAGTCCCCGCGCCCTGGACACAGACGCAAGGCTGAGGGCAGTCGTGGAGCAGGGGCACGGCTATTATACTGCTGGAAGCAGCCACTCCGGCTCCTAGAATACAGCAGAGCATCACGACTAGCGCTAGCGCAGCTCGCGGTCGCAGCACACGGGGTATAGCCATGGCGAGGATGACCGCCTGACTGTGCCCTGCTGCTGTAGAAGGTGTAGAAGGCAGCATACTCACGCCGTTCACTTGTGTGGACTCTGTTGCTCTGTCTGCTGACTTGCATGGTGGATGCTCATCGGCCACAGGGCCCATCTCTTTCAAGTAGTAGCTGTAGTAGAAGTATCGGCCTAGCTCTTTACTCCGGTCCACTAGGTCTAGACCTACGTATATGTGTGCAAGCAACGCTCCTGGGACCGAGCAGCTTCTCCCGGCCGTCTGAAGGAGCTGCGTATGCTCTAACCACCACACCGTTGGACTCACCAACTGCTCTCAGCTCTCGCACCAGGGCTATCATCTCGACACGGTGATTCTTGCACTGGCTAGCTCTAGATCTTGAAGGTGAAAGGAATCTCCACGCCCGCGCTGTGGGGCCATCGAGACACGTTAGACACGTCTCGGTTTGAAGCCCAGCTCTCCTGTTACACCGCCGGTTTTCAGGTGTGATAACCACGCTTTGTCGCTCTTGGTTCTCGCCCACTAGGATCTAAATTGGGTTTTGTTTGTCACAACTTTCAGCTTGTTGGACTAGCCTGCGTCAGGTGTAGGCGGGCCAGCAGCCTACTTTGATGATTTGCTAGACCCTAAACGGAAGAGAAAGATGCGAAGCGATTAGTGAGCGTTTTCAATAGACTTCACTTTGAGGAATAGATAATTATATTTTTTTTCTAATTGGAAAAATCCCGTTATAAGTTATGTTGCTTGCATTCGTGTGCACCCAAACTGGATTATTATTTTTTGTTTCCACCTGTTTATAAATTATTGTAACTATTTATGTACTTTCTGAAATTCTGCAGCGGCACTTTAACGAAATAATTTTAAAAAATTACGCGGATGGGAGGCAAACACGTTCAGTGCATATACCAATAACATGAAATCTATCTACATTTGTTTACCATTTCGCTCTCTATCTTCAATCTATGTAAATTGTAACAATGATCTTTTTATCGACCAACTTAACGTTCTCTTTTACTCTCCATCCACGAATCTACCTTTCAGTCTGTCTAAAAAAAAAACACTCACAAAACAAAGAACAAAAACAAACCACCAATGCTTCTGGTTTATTTAAAAATTTCGGCACTATCAAAACAAAGAACAAAAACAAACCACAATGCTTCTGGTTTATTTAAAAATTTCGGCACTAACTATACGTTATGTAAAGTTCAGCTTTTATTTGGAGCCAAATCTACGGGGACACGAGAATCAATTCGCTTCGTAACTGCGCAGATTGTTATGGAATTAAATCCTCACTCATCACTCTCAGTTCGATCGATTGTCTCTACAGGCCAACCCAAAGTTGTTTTTCCCCCCCAACAAAGCCAAAACCCAGGGGTGTTTGGGATTGTAGGTTGAACACATAATGTTAGGCATTAAAATCTGATTAGGCCTATAAACAAATGTCCGTAAAATAAAAAACATTAATATTTATCCGTATGACATTATGATCTGTCACTAACGTCAATTTGGGTTATCGAGATAAAATGTTTGTTGTTTTTTTTTATTTTGGTCGATAAATAATCTTTTATTTGAATAGAAAAGAAAAAGAAGAAAGGATCACGATTTTTCATATTTCGATCCGCGATATTTCACTGCATTACTGTAGGCACGGCATGTTTATATAGTAGTAGTAGTAGTAGTAGTAGTAGTAGTAGTAGTAGTAGTAGTAGTAGTAGTAGTAGTAGCAGTAGCAGTAGCAGTAGCAGTAGCAGTAGCAGTAGCAGTAGCAGTAGCAGTAGCAGCAGCAGCAGCAGCAAATTATGTGTCTTTCCTTGTTAAACACACTTGCCGTATACTATAGGTATTGATTTTCCTGCTGTTGCCTGGACAGCCCATCCTTTCCAGCTACATGTAGTTTGCTGCTGCAGCAACTCTTTAGTTCGTGTTCGTTCTCTCTCTCTCTCTCTCTCTCTCTCTCTCTCTTTCTCTCTCTCCTGGCACAATAGTTCTTGTTCGTTTTTTATTATCTCTATCCCCCCTTTCTCCCCCCTTTTATGCCTCCCTCTTTCTCCTCATCCTCTCTTCTTTCTTTTGTTCGAAGAAAGCGAAGCTCTCTCTTACTTTACTTTAACATATCTCCAAGGTCTTAAGGAAATCCGAAACGGTAACGACCATCAACATAATTATAATAATTCTAACCAACCGTTACTGTGCTGACGCGCCGTATAAACAAACTCAACCTTCTCTCTCTCTCTCTCTCTCTCTCTCTCTCTCTCTCTCTCTCTCTCTCTCTCTCTCTCTCTATCTGAACCCTCTTTTTCTATCTAACCGCTTATCTTTCTGTAATCTCTCTCTTCAATTCGGTCTGTCTTTCTCTTTCTCTCCCTCTCTCTCTCTCTCTCTCTCTCTCTCTCCCTCTCTCACCTATTTCTCCTTTTTGAGAGACTCACCTTTATCAAAGCTGTAAATTATGAACTATTGATTCTTCACACTGCCAAGAGAGAATGAGTGCGTTTTGAACAGATTATACAATGTACTTCCATGAGTACATATATTATGTAATTAACCACTTGAATGGTGATGAGTTTGACGAATTTGTCCGCTATTTGAAGGCCTTTAGTTATTTTTATGTGAGATTGTCAAAACTCTGACTAAGTCACCGAGTGACTTCTGTAAATAAGCATTTCTGCGTAATGCGGGCAACAGTGATCTTTAACTTTTTATTTTAATGGTAAGACAGACTGATTCTCAAACAGTATTTTTCGTTCAGCCCACACAGTGTATCCTGTTTGGCTCGAAAGCAGGGCTAAATTTGGCTATGGGTACAAATTAATAATCTGTGTCTACTTCGGTGACTTGGTCCACAATATAGCCTATACAGTGCTGATGTTGGACGTTAAACCAACTCAACAACAATTGGTGGCTAGGTTCGCTATTTTCGGAAGCCTAGGTTTACACGGACCGCGCCAACAGAGGAGCTTGTTTAAGCCTGAACGATGGGATACCATGGGGGGAAAAAAGAAGAGGCAAAAGAAGAGGCAAGAGGCGAGGCACGGGCTGGGGTTCTATCGATATCGATCCACTGCTCAATCCCCGTAGGCTCATCATTAGCTTTTGGCGCGCTTCTGATGCTCTGTTGTCTGTCTGTGTCTGTCTGTCACCGTTAGTACAGTACTTTTAATACACCCTGTATTAAAAGAGACTATTAGATAAGATTACTATTTCACACTCTATGGTATACCTGAGTCTTTTTTAATATTACCTCTCCACCACTATCCTTTTATCTTCTACCGCTCCCACACTCAGCTATGTCTGCTCATCGTATTAATTTTTGTCGCGATTCTCATTGTCTGTCACCGTTAGTACAGTACTTTTAATACATCCTGCATTAAAAGAGACTATAGATTAGATTGCTATTTCACACTCTATGGTATACCTGAGCCTTTTTTTTAAATATTACATCTCCACCACTATTCTTTTATCTTCTATCGCTCCCACACTCAGCCCTGTCTGCTCATCATATTAATTTTTGGCGCGATTCTCGTTGTCTGTCACCGTTAGTACAAGTACATGTTATTAAAGGAGACTATAGATTAGATTACTATTTCACACTCTCTAGTATATATCTGAGCCTTTTTAAATATTCCCTATCATCCCTTTTTTTCCTCACTCTCAGTTCTGCCTACCCATCAAATGATCATTAATGTTTGTCGCGCTTCATGTGTCCTGCTCTGTTGTTTGTCACCGTTAGTACAATATCAGTACTATTACTACCCCCCACNCCCCCACACACACNNTCCCCTTTCACACCTTTCTTCTATCTACAACATAGCCGGTTACTGTGCTGACGTGCCTTAAAAATGAAAACCCAAACATGTATTTTAATCCCCTTCTACTAGTCGCAACGTTTGATCGATTCGTGTATCAGAAAATGACGTCAAAGAAGAGAGGCTGGCGTATCGATTAAAAAACTAACAGCGTCTTTATTTATTTACTTTTTTCTTCTTCTAGAAAGCGAGGGTCGGGGTTTTATCAAGAACCCTGTATTTATTTATCGCTATAGTGAGTGAAAAGCTAAGGTTAACGAACGAACGTCATCATTTAATGGGCTAGTAATAGTAGAACTACTTTCTAGTGACTGTGGTAGAGAACTTACCACCCCGTTTTTCTTTCTCTTTTGTGTATTGCTACATATTAACACGCATCAAAACTAGAAAAATGGTTTTAGTCTTGCGCATGTTTTAACACTTTAAGATCGACTAAATCTAACCCCCATTCAACGTGTCCTGCTTGCAGTGTTCGCAAAATATATCGGTGTATGTCGTTACTTTCAGTTGCCACGTTATGTTCTTAGTAAAATTGTAGAATTTGATCATGTAGATGGCATTGCCGCCCGAAACTGACGTGTTTAACACAATAACAGCCCAAAGTGAAGGTTAAAGAATGTGTACACCGTTGCGATTTGGTTACACTTGGAAGAAACAATTTGCTACACTAGTGCATTATTTTTCAGTCTTAGCCCGTCCCGTCCTCAAAAGATGTAGAGCCCAGGTAGTGCTGACGTTGACCCGTTTAACTTAAGCAACCATCTCAACTCGACTCATTCTTGCCATAGCCGCCGAGAACTGGCTTGCGCCTGTAACAACTAACAACCCCAAAGATTAAAGTACAATGAATGTACAGCGTTGTCATTATTTTGGTAACACTTGGAAGTAACCTATTGTGGACTAGTGAATCACTTTTAGTGTTATCAGTGCTAGCTGATCCGCTATGAATGATGTCCAGGCGCTGGCAAGGTCGACTGACCTACTATTTAGTCACGCTTCGACTTAAACTAAATTTAGAGCACCGAATAGCACAGACAAAGATTACAATGCTTGCTTTGTTTTTATTTAAAAAAAAACACACACAAAAAAAAAAAAATGACAAAGAACAACAAGCCGTTTTCTGATAAGATTATATTCGTGGTGTTTGTATGGCAGTTTATCGGTCTACCTTTGTCTTTGTGTACATGTGTTTGTCTGTCTGTCTGTCTGTCTCTCTCTCTCTCTCTGAGAGAGAGAGAGAGAGAGAGGGAGACAGAGACAGACAGACAGACAAAGTAGAAGCGTAAGAAATTTTCTATTGATGGCTTTGCTGCAATGAGTATTAGAGAGCGTCCCTTGAAATACGTGACAGCCTGATACTGCACCGTATGTACTTTTTTAACTAATTCTGTGCAAGGTATGTACTTTTAACAAAATATGTGCACCGTATGTACTTTAATTCAACTCGTTTAACTAATTTTGTGCACCGTCTGTACTTTTAATTATTTTGTTTTTAAGTACGCGTTTTAGCAGACAAAAAGTAATAATGAAATGCGACACGGTAGCATTATACACAAGATATCTATCTAAAGACCGTCTCTGATAGTGATAGCATCAAACTGACTCGAAACATGTTAAATCTCTGTGGATCCTAATATTGTGGCTATAGAATAAAAGCAAGTCGTAATAATTATATTGTTTGGTCAAGATTTAACTTGTCATATTTAATTTTTAATTGCATGCTGATTGATATGATGCATGCGTATTAAGTGTATCCAATGTAAAGCGCTTTGAGATTTTCAATTAAAAATTAAATATGACAAGTTAAATCTTGACCAAACAATATAATTATTACGACTTGCTTTTATTCTATAGCCACAATATTAGGATCCACAGAGATTTAACATGTTTCGAGTCAGTTTGATGCTATCACTATCAGAGACGGTCTTTAGATAGATATCTTGTGTATAATGCTACCGTGTCGCATTTCATTATTACTTTTTGTCTGCTAAAACGCGTACTTAAAAACAAAATAATTAAAAGTACAGACGGTGCACAAAATTAGTTAAACGAGTTGAATTAAAGTACATACGGTGCACATATTTTGTTAAAAGTACATACCTTGCACAGAATTAGTTAAAAAAGTACATACGGTGCAGTATCAGGCTGTCACGTATTTCAAGGGACGCTCTCTAATACTCATTGCAGCAAAGCCATCAATAGAAAATTTCTTACGCTTCTACTTTGTCTGTCTGTCTGTCTCTGTCTCCCTCTCTCTCTCTCTCTCTCTCTCTCTGTCTCTCCCCCCTCTTACTACATATATCTCTAGATCTGTCTATGTACATTTATCTATCTATCTATCTATCTATCTATCTATCTATCTATCTATCTATCTATCTATTTATCTATCTATCAACACATCCTATAATAATTATATCTGCCTGTCTCGGGGTCTGCCTATCTATCTATATACAATACAGTAACAACTATTGCTCCATCAATCTAGTTCTTTCCACGATCATGATAATGATTTGTAATCGTGCTCTTACCTTGAAATTGAAATATCGTGCATGCAGTGTGCATGGTGCGTTATGTTATAACATCCTTGTTTTTGTATTGACACAATCATAGGCACAAACTAGGCACTAGTTTTCTCTGCCTCGCTTGTATTTTGTAACCGCACAGAACAACAATGATGCCTTCAGTCTCCCAAACCAACTTGTGATGAAATCTACACCAGTGGTGCATGTGGCCCTACGACGTGTCAACCAACACTCGTCTGGCTGACAGTAGCGCTTGGTTCGTGTCACAGTCACACCCCCCTTTGTGCAACAAATCAGTATCTAGATTTCTTGAAGAGATCTGAACTAGATCTAGGTCTCGGCGGCCAAGTGTGTCACTGCTGTGTGTATAGATTTGCACGCGTGTAGCGGTGTACCGCGCTGTACACACACAACACGGCTAACCAAAAAGAGGGGGAAGGGGGGGGGGGCGGAGGGAGGATTC
>RQTK01000684.1:166756-193239 GCA_003991915.1 Elysia chlorotica | reverse complement strand
TATACGGCGAATAATGATTGATGGGGTGAAATCTTTTAAGCAGCTGCAGATTGAATCTCCAGTCGGCAGTCGGAGCTGCCTAGAACCGGAACCAGAAAGCCATTTTGTCAAATACAAACCTTTTGGCCGCCAATGGCCGGATGTTGTCGTGTCACACCGGAAAGGGTTAAAAATATAGCTTATGTGGTGCTGACTATGGATGTTAAGCAACTAACTTAACAGATAGTGAAGCCACCTAATTCGTACAGTGTAGGCCTACCAGTGAAACGCAGAACAGGTGACTGGAAATGTGCAATCTGCGTAATTCTCGACATTTTCATTTCAGTTGAATGTTTCAATATTCCGTGTATTATTATCAGACAAGAATGCACGCCAGGTGATCTGCATACTTTCACCGAAACGTCAGAACATGTGCAGTGAAGGAAAAAGTCATGTTTTTGCCACCTGTTCATTGTAACAGTTATTGTCCAATGGTTATTTAGAGCCAACTCGAGACGACTCTTTTGAGAACACAATGGGGATTGAGCATGGGATTGAGCCAAACTTCACAATAACTTTATTATGCACCATAAAAATATGTTAATGGACTGCATGACGCACGCATAGCACAGCATCGTTGGTAAATACAACCATATCATAGAGGATAAAGGAATGAGTACGCTTGCATAGCTTGTACCTCATGGTTTTTAAGGGGCGCGGTAGCCCAGGGGCAGAACATAGGCTTCTCACAAAGATGGGTCGTGGTTCGAGCTCCATTCTGGCGATTTCTTCCTCTACTGGTCGGGTGGGTGTCAATGTAATTTGGCCGGCGGAGACAGAGTCATGGTCCCTCGCGCTATCTCTGTGTAAACTTGTCAGAGGTTAGTCTTGGGACCCCTCCATAATAAATGCTTATATATGATGCCATTGGACGCTCAGCAACAGCAAACAAACAAAACCACTTGGCTCAGGTTGATTGTTGAGTTGGTTTCACGTCCATTGTCAGCACAATAATGGCTATAATTATTTACAACTTTTTTTGTGCTGCCACACACGAGACAAGACGAAGATGCCTCGACTCGTGTCTCAGCCATTGAATGACCCAACCAATTTGGGGGATCGCCAGAGCTCGAACCATGGACCTCCTTTTTGTAAACTTTGGGTTTAAAAATCCAAGTCAGGTCGTGCTGTGCCCTTTAACGTGCATGCTTGGAACCATGATCACGTTCTTGAGACCCATCCCGGTCCACTACTACTTCTGTTCTACTTGGTACTCGCCGTCAACTTTGAAAACTACTCGGGGTTTCCACCTCCAGTCCTAGGTAGAAACCGCCTGACATTTCGGATAGATTGGAAGCTTCATGACTTGAAACTCGCGTAAAATACAGCCATGTACTAACTTGCCACAGGCTCGTTAATGCGCTACACCTGCGCCATCATTAGCACTAAAATGTTGGCACGTGTATTGTAAAGCGTCTCAGGCTGTGTTTGGTCAGCTGGTGTTAAAGGGTGATCACGGAATATGCGATTTCACTTAAGAGTCTGGTGTGAGGGAAAGAAACCCGAAGCAAGGTTCAAAAATCGCCCCCCGAATGAACGCAATAATCGCAGGGAGTACAAGGTTGCCCACTCGTTATTTCTTTGATATGACAAGCAAGAAGTCCAAAAAGAAAGTTCGAATCTCGTCTGAATCTCCCATCTCCTTAAGATTTTTCAGGGAAACATACGATACGCCAAACTTGCAGATTACTTGTACTCGACATTATTGGTTCTATACCGTTATATCGCCGTTATTGGTTCTATGTAGCAATACTATGGTTTGACGCAGCCAATAGAGTAGAATCGTTGATGGAATCCAGTTTCACTGAACTCACGCCTGTGATTGATTTATGGCGGGATATATAATGCCCAAAAGAAAAAAACAAAGAAAAAAAAAAAAACAAAGAACAACACACCGATAGAAACTAAAATGCAAATAATCTCAAGAACGGTATATATTATCATATATATTTCCACCTATCTGGAACAAGACAAATTTATAATGTTGTATTTGTCGCATGGAAGAATACCACCAGGCCATTTTCATACCGATTTTAGAGTCAAATGAAAGCTCACACCCACAATCGTGGTCACAGACTTATACACTTGCGCGACCCAAGACTGAGATCCGATCAATAGGACAATGAATTGAATACATGGGCGACAAAAAGCGATTGTCGGTCTCCCCACCTGGTTTCACTGAGCACCCTTAGCCCGACTGAGTCAGCGACTATACTAAGCCTAAGTCAACTATAGACTTATAGAGCATCAGTGCGGCTGGACCCGCAGCTATACTACAGTGTCGGTACCACAGGTTCGCAGAAGCACAAACACGGTATAAAAGTCATCCGAAACATTAAACTGTGCACGATCAAGACAAAACAATCCTTTTGATATTTTCCTACTTCATACTAAAAAAAAGTTCGACCCTATTAATCTATCCAATTGCAATCAGCTTCCCTAAACTGGATGCTCTTTGAACACTTTCGAAGGGCTGTTTGTGCTTCTGCGAAACTCCATATCCTGTGGTTTGCACTATAATGGCACTAGCAGGAGTGGCAATTGGATTGTAGGCATTATTAGAGGACTTAACGGGACCCATAGCGAAAACAAGACGATAATAGATACGGAAATCTGCAGCGGCCTCCAATCATAGCACGGGGGGTGCGGTGGCCCTGGGGTAGAACATCGGCTTCCGACGCAAAAGGTACGGGTTCGAGCCCTGGCGATTGCACTCCCTACTGGTTGGGTCGGTTTCGGTATAATGTGACCGCCTGAGACATGGTATCCTCGCCCTGTCTCGTGTGTGGCAGCACATGAAATTGTCAGACATCAGTCTTGGGGCCCGACCACAATACATAGCCTATATAGTGATGATGTTGGAAGTCAAACCAACTGAACAACTTCACAACCAATCATAGCGCAATCTCAGACTTACGGAACCAATGAGCGATCAGGAAAGCCCACGCCCATATATATGGTGGCTTGATCATGTCTTCCGCTATAGTCATGAGGAACGCAAAGCCTGTAGTGTTTGTATTGACGAACCGATCGCGTTTGACAGGCGACCAGAAGTCGAGACTCAAGACTTAACGTGTGGCTAAGTCGCTTACAATCACGAGTTCGACCTTTGCTTTAGGCGAGGGTACACTGTAAGACACAACAGAGGAGGATGAAAGTCTGGGGATATTTTGCAATTCCTTACTCAGCACGGAAACAACATAATGCGATGTTACATCGGGGGTGGGGGTTTCTATTACAATGTCTGTTAACTCTTTTTGTTGAATTATTTGTCTCATTGAAAATATGTTTTCAATTGTAAAACAATTCTGTTATTATGCGTTTACAATAAAGTCGTTTCTACAGGTTCCACGAAATTCTGATCATCTATTTTCCTTCCATACCTTCTGGTTTGTTCTGATACTTCTACTATATGGCATAATTATGCTAACAAACACCTGCTTCTTTACAAAGAACTAGAACCACCGATTTTTTCTGTCGGATGTGATACCGAAGCTGTGTTTTGTTTGGTGGGGGGGGGGGGGGGTAATTTGTTAACTCTCGTTTGCTTTATTTTGTTCTTGTTTTTCAACAATTTTCAGTTTATTACCAATTTTAAATGCGTGTCAAAATAGTCGCTTCCATAGGTCCCTCGATATTGCATTCATCATTTATTTTTCCTAACGACCCTAGGAGATTCCTTCCACCCCTTCTGGTTCAGTCTGATACATGTACTATGTAGTTTACAAACACCTGCTCCGCTTCAGAGAACTAGAACTACTGTAAAAAAAAAAAAAAGAAAGTCAAACCTGTACATGTTGGTAGGCTAAAACTGTGTGTGTGTGTGTGTGTGTGTGTGAGGAAAAGGAAAAAAAAAAACCCAAAGAGGTGGGAAGTGGGTTGGGTGGATGGTAGATGTTGCATGCGCAATAAGGCATGAAACCGCCTCGTGACTCTATTACGCGTGTTACTGCTAATGGTTTTTGGTTTTGTCCTCAATTCAGCCCTGTTCCAGTTTTTTTTTTTTTTAAATCATTACTTTGATCCAAGAGATGCACTATTTTAGCACAGGATCAGCCTAAAGTTCATCTCTCTCGCTAACCTAGATCTAGTTAGTGACAGACTGACTGACATGTGCGGTGGAAGTTGGTCAGATCAACATCACATTGACGTGCTCCGTCTCTATTTCCACTAGCCGGCTGAGGCAGGAGTCATGATATCCCCGCCTTGTCTCGTGTGTGGCAGCACATAAAATTGGCAGACGTCCGTCTTGGGGCCCGTCCACAATATAGTCTATATAGTGCTGATGTTGGACGTTAAAACCAGCTCAACTACTCAACTCTATTTCTACCAGCGTCCCGGGCTTTGCGATCCGCACGACGATAACAGATGACGTAATCATGTCCCTTCTACTAGGAATGAGGTTTTCTGATTTCTCGTTGGCTCCGTATGTTTGGTTTAGGACAGATCCATAATAGATTCCATTGCAGATCCGCTTACCTAGCGTCTTCGTTTCACCATGGGACCCATTATCACAAGGCCTTTATTCATGAAGCAAAAGCTAAGCGCTTCTCTTCTTTAGGCTGATCAACTGAGCTCAATTTAGCTCAATTTTTAATCCTGGTGAACAAGTGGAGGAAATTTGAGCTCGAGGTGCTAGTGACGCTTTTCGCGTTGCGTAACCGCTGGTTGTGATAATCGACTTCTTGGCGCTGTCTTGTCTTACCAGATTATTTTTTGCGCGATGGCGATAAGGGGCCATACTACATTATATCATGACAAATCTGTGGTCGACAATTAAGCTACACAGTCGTCCATAGAGACAGAGTGGGGGAATTTGAGCTGAAGGCTTTCGAGTGCCGCGTGGGAATAGCGCGCGTTATGGTCAATATCATTGATTTCTTGGCACTGCCTTTTTTCTGCCAGATGTTTGTCCGATGGTGATCTGATGTGGGGCCTTACATCAACACAGATCGGCGGTCGACCGATTTAGCAACACGCAAACTAAGGTCCGCACAAAGACATGAAACAAAAACATTCGCAGTGCAACCAGATACTACAGATATACATTGTATACAAACTAGCAATAGCAATACGATGCTACATGTAACCATATTGAGCGAAACCCATCTCTTACTTAAACATTAAGCTTGGTCACATTGTAAATCGCTTTGTAAAATTATTGTTTATTGATGTTAGATAATAGAAAATTTTTAAATATTTAAATAGGCGTCCTTAATGGCCCCACCCCTCTGATAAATGGGCCGTTCAAATCTATTATTACACTTATAATGGGGCATTTTGACCCCCTGCCCCTTGCCCCTCATTATGATTTATTACACATGTTTTCCACATAGATCCCAACGCGTTGTGTCAGCTACACTTGAACCAGCAGAACAAATTACACCTGACTTAATTATGACGGAAACTAACCTGCATAGAATTAGAACTTCCAGAGCTACCAAACTTACACCAAAAGGCGCTACTTGAAAGAGTGGTTTCTCCAACAACTTCCAGAGCTACCAAACTTACAACAAAAGGCGCTACTTGAAAGAGTGGTTTCTCCAACATTTCCAGGTTCAAAATACACACTGATGGCTAACTGAGTTGGCAGCACTGAATTTAGAACCTTATCTCGTCTTAAATCGGACGAGGATGCATTCAAAGATCGGATACTCTTGCCGACGTGTGTCCGTTATCTGCGCCCACAGCCTTGTTTACATTATCGCTTGACCTTCGCATCACGCGCATCACACCACTGACCGTTGGCGTTTGATGCAGTTTCGCTTCTCAGAGTCTCGAGTCTCGAGTCAACATAATAATCTGTGATAAAACTGAGTCCACCTCTATAGCGCTTCTTTTCTCTTATCGCTTTGCTTTTGGTAGAGAAAACCCAAGTCAGGCCAACTGGAGGACAGGGTACGGGTGCTATCAGTATCACCACCGGAGGGTTACGCGAGCACCGTGCCACGCCAGCCTCTTGGCAGTTCATGATGATAATTCGGTTGGGCTTACGAGTCCACCATTAGGTCCAACAGTAGGCTACTTATACATAGCTCTCTTGAGATGGGTCACTTTGACCTTATCTTCACCTGCAATTCGACCGGGTCATTGCCGTGCACTGCACAGTCTTCACACTGCAAATTCATTAAAGATATAATTATCCTAATTTAGTTGTTTGATCATGACTGTATTCAACTGTTGTGTAATCTACAAGTATTTTTTATTTATTTATTTATTTATCTATTTGTTGTTGTTGGAAATATTAATTGAACCGGATGTTGCGACGTACAGCTCTAATTCCTAAGCGACTTCACTTGCGAGGTGCACAAAATTAATAATTAATAATTTTAGATCCAATTTCAGATTTGTAACCTTTTTATCGGGATATCCCCGAAGATTACCATATACACGGTATGCAGACGAGAGCTTCAACTCAGATTCAAACCCAGTAGCTCGGCTCAATGTGTGTCATGGTATCCCCGCCTTGTCTCATGTGTGACAGCACATAAAATTGTCAGACGTCAGTCTTGGGGTCCGTCCACAATATAGCCTATATACTTGTTGGAATTTAAACCAACTCAACTCAACTCGGCTCAATGTTGTGGTTTAGTTCGATAGTATGTGGCCCACAGGATAATAAATGAAACTCCATATCCTATGGTGTGGCCTGTTTACTTTAGGAATGATAATCAAAAGTTTTACAGACTAGCCCAGCACTGGGCCATGTACATGTTTTAGTCAGCTTGCAGACATGCAGTGACTGTTGCCGCCATGATAGCTTTCGATGCACTTTTAAAATGGGATGGAATGGATTATGATATTAAAATAGTTCAGAACCGGTAGAGCATAACATTAATTTGAAACTTGGGCAAGATAAAATTAAAAAAAATGGAAAAACAAAACAAAACAAAACAAAAAAACCACCTCGTGCATCAGGGTACTGGTGATACACATAATTTTATGTATAGATCTGTACACACGTGGATCTTTCATGCTTTGAATAACGATTATATAGATTTTGTGCGGTGCGCGCTTGCAGCAAAGTTACATCTTTTCAAGAGGTTTTTATGTTGGTTTTTGTTTTGTTTTTTTTTTTTTTTTTTTTTTTTTCAATTACGTTGAAACCTTTTCAGTTTGCGCAGAATAGTGTGATTCGGTGCGCACTGTCGCACTCTTAGATCACTGCTCGTTTTGCCGAGACGCTTGCTAATGCTAGGACTATCGATTCTCTCTCTCTCTCTCTCTCTCTCTCTCTCTCTCTCTCTCTCTCTCGCTGTCTCTATGTGTCTCTCTTTTCTTTTCTCTCTTTATCCCTCTATCCCTGTATCCCTGTGTGTGTCTTTCTCTTTTTTTCTCTACCTCTGGGCCTCTGTGTGTGTGTGTGTGTTTCTCTATCTCTGTGGGTGTTTGTGTGTGTGTGCCTGTGTGTCCTGCTATCTCTCCCTCTCTGTCTCTCTCTGCCTGTTCCCCTGTCTCTGTCGCTTTTCCGGAGATCTCCCCTTCTAACACAACACGCGCCATCTCGTTCGCATCGAAATAATGCTTGAGACAGACACTCAGGGCAAAAGCGGAATGCAAACTTGTTATTTCAAAATAAACTTCCGATTTGGCCGTTATATTATTGGAGGCCATATTGGGGTTTTCTCATCGCGGTGGACAACAAAAGAACTATATAAAGGTTGTATCATTTTGATCCCCTCGGCATTGAATAAACATGAGCTTGTATCAGTCCGAAGCCTAGATAACTGCTTAAGGTCTCTTCGAAAATGGAACTAAAGAACACGAAATTGAAAAACAACAACAAAAGAACTAACTACTAACAACCAAGCAAAATAATAAAGAAAAAGAGATCTCTTTTTGCAGTAACAACACGGTCCTCTTTCTATGTTTAAATATCTGAGACGATCGAGATCATACGGATGGGGATGAGAGATGTACAGTTGAGTAGAACCTCATTTTAGGTGATGTGTGTAAATCTCTTTAAAACAATGTCACATAATTTGAAAGTTAAACGTGCTTTCAGATTACAAATAACCACGTTTAAAAGTTAAACGTGCTTTCACATTCACATTCAAATTAACCAATAACCCGCATAGACTGAATCTCACAGTCTATTTAAGATTGATTCTAAGAACAATTTGTCGGGTATTTTATCGAAGCAGCATAGCTCCTATTACATGTCGTAATTATATTTCCGTATAATTCCGTAAAATATAACCCAAAGCTTTCGTACAATCATTATTCAGTCTCAGCCTAGTACTGTTTGTTTACCACTGAATCGATCATTCAACGGATGAGCCAGGAAATTACATTTCTATGGATGATATATAATTCTAATCATGACAGAAAAGATGTACAGTTGAGTAGAACCTCATTTTAGTTCATCTGTATAAATCTCTCTAAGAAATGTCACATAATTTGAATGTTAAAAGTGCTTTCATATTGTAAATTAACCAAGTTTGAAAGTTAAACGTGCTTTCACATTGCAAATTAACCAAGTTTGAAAGTTAAACGTGCTTTCACATTGCAAATTAACCAAGTTTGAAAGTTAAACGTGCTTTCACATTCAAAATAACCAATAACCCGCATAGACTGAATCTCACAGTCTATTTAAGATTGATTCTAAGAACAATTTACCGGGTATTTTATCGAAGCAGCATCGCTCCTATTACATGTCGTAATTATATTTCCGTATAATTCCGTAAAATATAATTCAAAGCTTTCGTACAATCATTATTCAGTCTCAGCCTTGTGCTGTTTGTTCACCACTGAATCGATCATTCAACGGGTGAGCCAGGAAATTACATTTCTATGGATGATATATACTTCTAATCATGACAGAAAACGGAAAGGTCAAATCACACACCAGGCTGATTTTACTCGTAAAGCTTGATCAGAGCTGCCAACCCGAAAAATCCGACATTAACATTTACATAATTGTTTAGGCAGTATCCATAGGCTAGCAAAAGGCGTTCGAATTCTCTCTCCTTTTGTTGAAAAATCGTTAACTGTGTACGGAGGTTGTTCAGAATCGATGCCAGACAGACAGGCAGGATGCTCCTAGCTATAGCCCCTGGTCCTAGATCTACCGTGGTTCCACGAGACTTTCGAGTTTGTTTGCCATTTTATTTTTTTGCGTGCTGAGCCATAATTATAGCCTACAATCGATAGAGGGACCGTAACCACACGTACCGTACACGGGACTCGACCCGCGAGCGTCTTGCAAAAGGTTGTTTGCCATTTTATTTATTTTTTTGCGTGCTGAGCCATAATTAAAGCCTACAATCGATAGAGGTACCGTAACCAAACCGACCATACACGGGACTCGACCCGACTCGCGAGCGTCTTCACTCTTGCAAAAGGTTGCATGTCGGCAAATGCGATTTGATGATGCTTATGACAGTGAGCGCAAACGGCTCAATTCGAACACTGTAAGAGGATCCTCAGAATCTGATAAATATTAAAACTCCTTCGTCAGTGGAACTGCTATGGGGATAGGGCGGTGTTGTAACGGTGGGGGACTAACCTTTGCGAGGGCAGGAGGAGGACTTCATAATGAATTTGATCACGTGCCTGCAGCATACACCTGGCATTCCCACGTGACCATAATTTTATAGAGGCGAAATTGTTGAAAACATTGCATGCTGATTTTGACATATAGAGTTAATAAGAGAGAAGAAAAAAAAATAGAAAGAAATAGATATAGCAATATTAATACTATTCTCTTTCCATGACGGCTACTGTTGCTACTGCTGCTGCTACTGCTGCTGCTGCTGTTGCTGCTGCTGCTGCTGCTGCTGCTGCTGCTGCTACTACTACTACTACTACTACTACTACTACTACTACTACTACTACTACTACTACTACTACTACTACTGCTACTACCACCACCACCACCTGTACTACACTGTAATATTACTACTACTACCACCTACACCATCACACCTTTTAAACCTATATATAACAAATAATACAAGTACCCGATCCCCTCATCACACCACGACATCCATCACGATGCGGTATTCGGTAACCGTTACAATTTATGCGAGATGTAAAGCTCTGACGTAGGTCTTATTGTGGACGTTTTTAATTAACCACAGGCTTGTTGGTGCATGCAGAGCCATGTGGTATTATTAATTGAAGGGTGCAAAGAGGAAAAACAGGGTCAGGGTACATGTAGTTAATATACGTGGTTTTAAGGTTATAAGTGTCTAGTAAACACGTTATACAACCCTTTTACTTTCAATTACTACTACATATACAAGGAGAAAAAATCCAACATAATCAACAGTAATAGTGCCATTTTTCGATTGGGTTCCCAATCTATGAGTTTTTGAAACGGAAAATTAATTTTTCTAAAGAATTACAAAACGGACTCTCTTATCTCTCTCTCTCTCTCTCTCTCTCTCTCTCTCTCTTTTTTCTCTTCTTTTCTCTCTCACTCTGTTTGTCTGCTGCCTGTGCGTGTGTGTCTATCTGTCTGCTTCTCTCTGTCTCTGTCTGTCTGTCTGTCTGTCTGTCTGTCTGTCTGTCTGTCTCTCTCTCAATCTCTCCCTCTTTCTCTCTCTCTCTCCCCCTCTCTCTCTCTCTCTCTCTCTCCTCTCTCTCTCTCTACTCCCCCTCCCTCTTTGCGCACTTCAACACTTCAATTTGCATTGATGTGATGTACAATAGTTTCAGCGGGTGTCGGCTCATGGGAGCCGTTCTCACAAACTCTCCGTCCGTTACCACCTGTCGCAGGTTTTACAGTTTTACACCCCTGAATTTAATGAATATCAATGTGACGCAGATCGTTACGACAAAAAGTACAAGGTTGCCAAGAATACATTGTGCCACGACGTTTGCCTACGCACTACATTGTAAAAAATAATTGGATGTAATTAGCGAGAGGCGCGCTTTGCGCAGATGGCAGTGTATAATTATAATTTTATTATATTTTAGAGTTGTTGCTTGCTCGTGTTATATATTTATAGATCTAGTTAACGGAGCAGCTGCTCTCTAATATCACACAAACACATGATTCCCTGTCGCTTAGTAACTGTCAATAATCTCTCCTAAGGATCGTATCTCTCTCTCTCTCTCTCTCTCTCTCTCTCTCTCTCTCTCTCTCTCTTTCTCCGCCCCCATCCCCGCCCTTTCTTCCCCAAAAAGGAAAGGAAAAAAATAAGACTGGTATAAAGTAGAAATGATGGGGCTTAGTTGGTTTCCCTTTTTTCCCTGTTTAATAGTACATAATTATTATAATTCTTCCTTTCTCACTCTACCAGTGCCTCACAAAACCCCCATAACAATGATCTACGATGCCCGCTCGATATGCCGTATACATGATTCTATTATAATAATTATCTTGACACAGAGCCAAGCCAGATGAATGGTACACGTTTCCGCTCTCTTTGTGACCTCGCCACACGCCCATAAAACTGTCGCACCTGTACGTTTGAACGCTTCCCGGTGTACATGTACTGTCCCCACGTAGAGGGCGAAAGTGGTAGAGCCTTGGGTTTTCAATCCGGAAGAACCTGGTTCGAGCCCACGAAAAATGTATCGGTAGGAATATTGACTCCCTCGCCCCCCTACTGTTAGAGTCGCTGTCAGTAAAATGTGACTGGCTAAGACAGAAGTCGTAGTACCTGGAAGGCAGGCTGCTCGAAAAATCAGTCAAAGTGTCAGACGCTTATACTGGGACCCTTCCGCTATATAGCCTAGCTGGTAACGTTGGACGTTAAGAAACCAACCAACCCACCGGTTTTATTTCTAACCTCCCAACTTTTATCCAGAGGGCAGACCCATTAAACTGTCACACCTGTAGACTTGGATTCTGTCATGACCGGATGGTGGAGCGGGTTGCTTAATCTCTCGCCATTTAGACATCACAAAGCACGGATCTGTGTAACAAAAAGTAGGCCTACAAAGTAATGCAGTGCACCCAAACTACCATAAACCTACATGGCAAATACAGTCTATGCATGGATTCAACTTACAAAACGTGTCCAAGATAGAAATCTATGGTATCAAGATAGGAATGTATGAGTTCAACTCACAAAATCTGCCCAATGTAGAAATGCATGGAATTAACTTACAAAACCTGTGCCCAAGGTAGAAATGGATGAGATCAACTTGGAAAAGTTGCGATAGAAACGGACGGTGCTCTTTGGTTCCTTTCCTATAATAATATACCCTGCTAGAGGTGGAGGGCAATGATGATCATAAACCTGGCACCGACTGGCGCCAGGTGCATTCGCCCGGCAATTATGTTGTTTGCCCTGTGCTCTACTAGGCTTAGATTTAAGAATATCAAAATCCTCTTTTTAACTACAGTCACTCATCATGCAACTGTTGACATTTAAATTGATAGAAGATTATTATTGTTTTCACGGATAAAAATATAAGTGTAGATCACTATTTTATTCTGAAATTGACGATTGTTATGTTGGTATTAAACAACGTTGCAACGTTGATGCAACGTGTCCTTTGAAAGATACGTTTACTTGCTAAAAACAACAAGAATAACGAGCAAAACAAACACACACACACACACACACACACAACAAATAGAAAGAGACACACCCGTTATACACACACCAAAAAAACAACACACTAAAAAAAAACACCTCGACATATTACAACATATTTTTGTTTGAATATTCAGTGAAACGAATAAGCTCATTAGATCTAAATTCGTCGTTGTACACACACTATTATTTCGCCTCCATTCTTAAAAACTGAAGCTGTGTAGTGCAAAACAGCAAATGCTGGAGCTATCGGATTTACAACCGTGCTCTAAGTCTCAGCCTCACTCACTCACCCTGTTTGTTGTTGTTGCTGTCTTGGCCTAGTCTCACTCACTCACTGCTCACGCTCTCTGCTACTCGCGTGTATTGTGTGCGCTGTGCTGTGTAAGAGTACGCGTATACGGTCACTCACCTACTTCTTAGTTTCTACACACTGCAGGCTTAGGCACGACTAGGCTATAAAACAATTAAATCTCACAGATCAGCGAAGTCAACGTTCTAGATCAGAGGAATTGCACGATTCCAAAAGTGGAAACAGTAAATTATAATATTAACCGAATCTACGACTAGATCAATCTTCTTCAAACCAAACTGAACCAATAATGCCGTTGAGGTAGAATTGCACGATTCCAAAAGTGGAAACAGTAAATTATAATAATAACCGAATCTACGGCTAGATATCTTCTTCAAAACCGACTGAAACAATAATACCGTTGAGGTAGATCTAGATCTAAACACTGTTGTCTCGATTTCTTTCTGGGGGAACTGGCGGGCAAGTTCTCTCCGCCTTTTAGGCCTGGCTTATCTTCTTCTAAGAATAGCAAAGTAGAAACTGAAACTAAAAATAGCGTAAGGAGGTCTATATCATAAATGTCATAATCCAGGAAGTTTGGAAGCAACCACCTCCCGGAGCTGGGGGTGTTGTTGTGTGTGGGGTTTATGCCTGAGGTTATAGACCTATATATATCTAGATCTATAAGTATAAGCTTACTCCAGCTAAAACCAGCTGCTGTGGCGGAGAGGTAAGGGGTTGCTTTGAGCGTGGGGGGAGAAGGGTGAGTTGGTGGTGGAAGAAAAGTGCGCTCACTCTCTCTCTCTCTCTCTCTCTCTCTCTCTCTCTCTCTCTCTCTCTCTCTCTCTCTCTCTCTCTCTCTCTCGCTTTCGCAATGCAGTATGTAGGTCTGAATGTACTTGAATGGTAAATTGATCCACACCGAGGGAAGGGGATGCTGCAGCTGGTACCCCAATGGTAGCAGCAGATCATTAAACACCCCCTTCTCCATCTCCCTCCCCCTCTCTATTTCTCTCTCTCTCTCTCTCTCTCTCTCTCTCTCTCTCTCTCTCTCTCTCTCTCTCTCTCTCACTCTCGACGCGGTAGCCTTGTTGTAGATCGTTGGCTTCTGACGCAGGAAGTCCGTGGTTCGAGCCCTGGCGATTTCGCCCCCTATTGGTTGGGTCGGTGTTAGTTTAACGAGACCGGCTGAGACAAGAGTCATGGTATACCCCCATGTCTCGTGTGCGGTAGCACATAAAATTGTCAGGCATCACTCTTGGGGCCCGTCCACAATATAGCTTATATAGTGCTGACGCTGGACGTTAAACCAACTCAATCACAACTGCAACTACTCTCTCTCTCCCTCCCTCTCTCTCTCTCTCTCTCCTCTCTCTCTCTCTCTCTCTCTCTCTCTCTCTCTCTCTCTCCCTCTCTTTTTATCTCTCTCTCCCTCTCTTTCTCTCTCTGTGCTCTCTTGGCACTGTCACTCTTTCATTCTCCCTTTGAATTTCATTTTTAACACACACACCTCTCCCCCCTCTCCCATGTCTTGACACTGCTTATTTTGTTACCCGTTACCCATTCCCTGTACTACATACAGCCTCCATTATTTTCATTCTCTCCTACAGCACATGGGATGGAAAACGAAAGCAAATTCAATTGAACCCCCGGCCGACTGATTTGATTTAATTTGATTGGATTTGATTTGATTTGATTATTGTGACAGTAGGGAGGTTAGACTTTCTTGCCCCTATAAACACAGAGGCAATCAAACGTCTGGCCGCACACTCGCGGCTTTTGCATTACTATACTGCCAAGAGCAGAACATAATTATGTTTAAATAAAAAACAAGCAGGGAAGAAACTACTTTGGCCGCACACTCGCGGCTGTTGCATTCCTATACTGCTGTCAAGGGCAGAACATCTGTTAAAATAAAAACAAACAGGGAAGAAACTACTAAAAGCAAGAATGCCGAGAGGCAGGAGTAGCACGAGGATAAGGGAGAAAGCGGTTATTTATAGGGGAATCTCTTTGGGAGAAAGTAAGAAAAAGGGAATTTGGAAGGATGCATATTTAGAGAGCTGCTTGTTTTGGTGTAGTCTATTTTAAATATAATTATGAATGCGGAGAGACAGGACTAGCAGGAGGATAAGGGAGAACGCAAGAGAAAGGGAATTTGGAAGGATACATGTTTAGAAAGCTGCTTGTTTTGGTGTAGTCTTATTTTTTACTTGTTCATCCAAGCACTTTTTCTCTCCATCACCACCACCACCACCACCACCATCATCATCATCAACATCACCATCGTCAACATCACCACCTCCGCCACATAAAAACGATTGTAGCCGTGGTTGTAGCCATGAGGGTGAAGGAGAACTTAAGAGAAAGGGAATTTGGAAGGATACATATTGAGAAAGCTGCTTGTTTTGGTGTAGTCTTAATTTTACTTGTTCATCCAAGCACTTTTTGTCTCCATCACCACAATCACTACCACCACCATCAACATAACCATCATCACCATCGTCAACATCACCACCACCGCCACATAAAAACGATTGTAGCCGTGGTTGTAGCCATGAGGGTGAGGGAGAACTTAAGAGAAAGGGAATTTGGAAGGATACATATTGAGAAAGCTGCTTGTTTTGTCGTAGTCTTATTTTTTACTTGTAATTGTTCATCCAACACTTTTTTTCTCCATCACCACAATCACCACCACCATCATCAACATCATCACCATCAACACCACCACCACCGGCACATAAAAACGGTTGTAGCCGGAGCATGCGGACCTGCCCCCAGAGATCGCTGATGTGGTACATGTATTATTGACCCACCTGGCCTCTGTTGTTTTTGTTGTCTTTGGCCTCTTTGCCTTTCATTAGTTTCACTTTCAGTTCATCTGTTCGTTTACTTTTAATCTTTCTGTCTCTCTCTGTCTCTCTCTCTGTGTCTTTCTCTCTTTCTCTCTCTCCCTCTCTCTCTCTCTCTCTCTCTCTCTCTCTCTCTCTCTCTCTCTCTCTCTATTTCTCTCTCTACCTCTCTTCTCCTGTCCTGTCCTTCCCACCTCCCCTCATCCCCCACCTTCTGTCGGTATCAGCATAATTATTTACAGTTTTTTTGTTTGTGTTTTTTTTTACAATTGTCTCTCTGCGCATGTTGTTTTATGTTCCACGGATCAAGCCATGCATCATGTTTTTACTCGACCCATATCATTCGCTGCATGCTTTAATCTGTGTGTCTGTTGTGTTAATTTGCACAAATTTGCATGTCATTTGCCTAGCCATCGAAGATAATGATAAAACATGCTATAGTCACTTAGTATAATATAGTTCGCATTGTATTGACACCTGTCACCAAGTCCAGTTGTATCTTTAAACAAACAGCTCCTCTGTTATTGTCTTCTGACAATGGCTCAGCACAATACTGTATTTGCTCTGGCTTGTAAGTAAAGTGGTTTTAAGCCGGATCAAGTTCTGTGACAAATATATTAACAAGGTCGAAACAAAATTATCGCGGAGAGAATGAATAATGTTTCAATTTAATGAGAGGACAAAGTCACAGCAAGATAAATAATAATCTCTCTCCCTCTCTCCCCTCTGTCTATCTACTTATCTATTGGTCTATCTATCTCTTAGGGGAGCGCGATAGCCTTATGGTAGAGCACCGGCTTCCGACGCAGAAGGCTCTGGCAATGTCGCCCCCTACTGGTTGGGTTGGGGTCATCTAATGTGACCGAACGAGACAGATGTCATGGCATTCCCATCCTGTCACGTGTGTGGCAGCACATAAAATTGTCCTGGTGCCCGTCCACAATATAGCCTATATAGTGCTGATGATGGACGCTAAACCATTCCAACATTATCTGTTAACCTTTCGCATACTCAGCATCACTTTTTAAAAGTATTTTCCTCCATCTCCCTCAACCACCTGCCTCTTTTCACCCCAGCCCTCAAAATCCTAGTGTGTCCATCTAAACTCCCCGCCCACATTAATGATGGTTCATATTGATTGGTAGTCCACCCGCACATACACATACACTTACACGACAAGACTAATGTTAATGTTATCCACTGACCTGATACAGAAGCTGGTGTAATGAGAGAGACAATTGTGCTGTTCACGACATGATTGTGTGTTTCTCGCTTTCGGTAGTGTTTTTTGTGATCGAATAACAATCATTGTAGACACTGGGCAACTTCCTTCCCTTGTCTATACCCTCTAGACTTACGAGATTCGACTTTGAGAAGGGGGCAAGGGGGATAATTTTATTTGAATTTTCTTCTTAAAATGCCTTTAACATTGTGTAGCGATTTTTTTTTTTTTGTTAATTGAGATGTTTTACCCAATTGGCGTTAAACCAACTCAACTACAACTAAATCTATTCTTACTTCACCTTTCGCATACTTAGCATAAGTTTTTAAAATTATCATCCTCCATCTTCCTCAACCACCTGCCTCTTTTCACCCCAGCCCTCAAAATCCTAGTGTGTCCATCTAAACTCCCCGCCCACATTAATAATGGTTCATAGTGATTGTGAGTCCACCCGCGCATACACATACACCTACACTTACACGACAAGACTAATCTAATCCACTGACCTGATACAGAAGCTGGTGTAAAGAGAGAGTCAATTGCTGCTCATGACAACAACAACAGCAACAACAACAAGGACGATTCTATTTTATTGAGAATCATTGGTCTGTTAGTTTATGATCGCTGATCGTAAATATAATTATTGTGTAGTTTATTTGCCCCCAAGCTAAAATTAATGCTCATGGATTTTGTACTCGGTTTGTGTGTGAAAAAATGTACTTGTCTTCTTCAATGATTGAACCCAAATGCTTGAAAACGTTGGCCATGTACCATTGCACGTTGACAGAAGTCGAATAATAAATATTATTCTGCCTTCATGCTGTGGGCTGGAGTACCGAATAGTGAACAGTCAGCGATTTGTAGCCATGCCTTCGCCTTTTGTCCGCTCACCGGCTGGGCTTGGCATCAATTATTCACCAAGGCCTTAGACTGATGTTCCTTCACGTAAAGAGCTCAGAGAGATTATGGATCATCCAGTTGTACTTTTCCTCGTTGTACAGCCTTGGACCGGAACCATAGGCTCTGAGCCATCTGGGAGAATTCTGAAGGAAATGTGGGGTCTCTTTGAACACAGATACTGTTCATTGATCGCCTTTGGGCTCCGCTCGCGTGTTCCCTCTTGCTTTTTGGGTTGGAATTCAGGTATCCTCGCACTGTCTCGGTTGTGGCAGTAATGTGCGTAAAATTGTCCGACGTTTCTCTTGAGGCTCGTACACGACATAGTCTATAGTGCTGATGTTGGACAAGCAAACCAGCCTTCAACAGGAACCTTTGACTGACTCTGAGCCAGTCCGAAGAAGTATTCTCTATAGAGGGAGGGAGAGAATTCTCTCCCCCTCTCCAGGTTTAACGTCTCCTAGGTTCCCCTTGGGGGATCCTATACGGCGACAGCATTTCGAAGAAGGAAACGAATGGACTCTTTAATGGCTTTCCCAAAGATTCTGTTCTGTTCATTGATCGCCTGTGGGGCCTGCTCGCGTGTTCCCTGATGTTTATTGGCTTTCCGTGCTGCCCATGTTTCCCTTCACCCTAACAACCTCTACGTCTTGGCTTCGACGTTCGTATCTCGATCGACTGTTTAGTGCGAGGAGACAATAATGCTCGCCTTTAGTGTCGGTCTTAGCAGTTTTATTGTCCTTGGCTAGTTAGTAAGTTAGTAAGTACTACAGTGCTGCTATAAACCTAGCCCTCGATCTTAGGTTAGATTTTTTTGTTCTTTCTATATAGAATTAAACTGTGTCCTTATTCTAAGTCTACATCAGCGTTGTACATGTACTTGCTATTCCTGTTGTCTGGAGTTAGACTCAGGCAGGACCGACAGGAGTCATGGTTATTGGTATCTCCGCACTGTCTCTGTGTGTCAGCGCGTAGAATAGTCAGACGTTAGTGTTGGGCCCATCCGCTATATAGCCTATATCCCTTAGTGCTGAAATTGGCTGCTAAGATACAAAACAAAAAGACAACGCTTAACGCCTGAGGCAGTTGAAGTAATGTCCCTACCGGATATGTTTAACCGTTTGCAGCTTCGACCCTCACAAGGTTAGAGTACTCGAGTCGAGTCTTATCCGAGGGATTCCTCACCCTGCTCTGTGGGGGAATCTGCTCACCATTACTATTAGGTCTCAGAGTTGTTTGGAACAGATGGGTGCAAAAGTGTAATGTTGTTCGGTTTTTTGTTTGTTTGCTTGTTTCTTTTTTTTTCTCTCTTGGACGCAGATCACACTCTGTCCTTCATAATTTAAACGAAGATATTTTGGGATCCAAAACCACTGAAGCCATAACAAAATTTACACCTTATAATTAATAGAGTGAAGACACTTTACAGAGTGAGACACTTTACAGAGGTAGGCACTTTACAAACAACGAGACAAACTCAATATGCGTGGGATGAAGCTCACCTGTTTCAGTTTGTATATCCAGCTCCATACCATCGTCAGGCGGCGGATCATCAATAATTTATATAAAATGATTTTGGCCTGGTCTTAGAAAGCCCAGCACATGCTGATGGGTTCAAAGCTCAGTGGCAACAACCTGAGAGATTTATCAATGCGTGAGCAATTTAACGGGTATTGAGATGTCCATATACCTAAAGACAAAAAGAACGCAAGCTTCCTTACCTAACCACCTCCTCTCCACCCATTTCTTGAAAAAAATCATGATTGGGAAATATCTCTTCGTTTGTTTTTCTTTTTGCTTTTTTGTTTGTTTTTTGTTTTGTTTTTTAGATTCATTTTGTTTTATGACTTCACTTGATTTGAATTGTTGGAATATTTTTTTGCAAAGCGTAATTTGCATGCTAATGAGACAATTAAGTTTTGTAAGGAAACAATCGAAATTCATCTCATGCAATGTTTAGCTACGTTTGTATAAATCATTTTAGCCTTCTCAAGAAATATACGCTAAGCCAAAGCCTAAGCATGGAAAATCAAATCTAGAGAGAATTTGAGACTAATAAACGTTATTTCTAAGGGAGCGAGATGATGAAGATGTTTGTGCCTTTGGCTTTGAGCAATTAGCTGCCGGTATATGGTGTGTAAACATGGCTCTGATACTTATAAACTATGACCAATAGACGACAGTAGATTGATATTGAAGACGTCAGCGGTATAAATTTCCACACCATATATTTACCAAAATCTCTTAGTTTCTAAGAATATATCCATGCATGGTCATAGAAATGGCTGAAGAGGGCATTTGCAATTGAGCCAAGCTGACAGAGGTACAAGTTCCTGTAAATGTATAATATGTCCCGGTAGTTTAGTAACACCTGCTTCTCTGCTTGGTCTGTTCCAGTGTCGCGAGTTCGTGAAGGCAGGAGCTCTAAAGGGCAACAACCCCGCAGATGTGGTCCAGTCCTGTGACATAACATTCACCTGTGTGGCGGACTCCACAGCGGTCAGGGATGTAAGTATTGGCCATGGAGGGAGAGCGGGAGAGAGAGGGGGAGGGAGGGAGAGAGAGAGAGAGAGAGAGATATGTGGTCCAATCCTGTGACATAATGTTCACCTGTGTGGCCGACTCCACAGCCGTCAGGGATGTAAGTATTGGTGGTGGAGGGAGAGAGAGAGAGAGAGAGAGGGGGAGAGAGAGAGAGAGAGAGATAGGGAGATAGAGAGGGAAAGGGAAAGAGAGACACAGAGAGAAATACATACCATTGACGGTCTGTGTTTTTTACATTACATTACAAAAAAGATGATACCATAAATAAAAAAAAACAAAAAAAACAAAAAAAAACGATATTCAATGTAATTTTAGACGGAGAGAGAGAGATGGAGAGAGAGAGAGAGAGAGAGAGAGAGAGAGAGAGAGAGAGAGAGAGAGGGGAGGGGAGGGAGGGAGGGACGGAGGGAGTGAGACAGGCAGACAGAGAAAAGATAAGGAATCCGGAGAAAGATTGAGAATTTTTTTTTAAATAATTATAATGATTTTAGAAAATAAACTTGAGGGGATGAAAAATATCCATACAGAAAGAAGAGGCTCATTGAACTGAATAAAACTACAGAGATTATGTTAAAAACTCATAGAGATGTAGGAAGCCTACAGCAGATAAGAGAGATAACCATTGATATTACAGGAAAAAGAATGTTTAACTTTCCTGCATTACGAGTTAGATCAGCACCTGTTGGGTTTCTTTTATTGTCATATCTTAAGCAGAACCTTTTGCCGTCGTTTGGTGGATATAAATATATTGCCTTTCTTAATTGTACAAGGTGGGGTGGAATTCAGAGAGCTTGAAAAGCTTTTTTTTTTACACTTTTCTATGTATTCTTTCTTTTAAACAATGTTTCAATCTTTAACATGTATTGATTAGAGGCGGAAAAATGTTTTATCACAAAATATTTATATGGTATATCACTGAATGTCCTCATGCAAAGCAACCTGCTAATGAATTTTAACGCTGTCCATCCAATACTTAAACAAATTATGATTTATAATAGTACATGTATAGGTCTTGGCTATAGATAGTTGTAAGGTAATTGAAATCGCTGCATTTTTGCATTTTCTCCACTGACCAGATAATGTTTGGAAACATGGGGGTGCTTGATGGAATCTCGAAAGGAAAGTGCTACGTGGAGATGTCCACAGTGGATGAGGAGACGGTGCAGGATGTTGCTGATGTAAGTGACTAAGTCTAGGCTGTACTGAAACTGTCAGCACCTTTTAAGGTGGACGGAGTGTTTTATATATTATTATGGTTAATAGCATAACTGATTTATAACATGATAACTCTTGTGGTATGAAACATTATGATGATGATGATGATATTGCTTCTTCTTATTTGAACGCAGTTGTACACAATGCTTGGATCTTGTGTCGAAATCCAACTGAATACAACTCTAGACCGATGTATCAGTTGGCTTTCAAACATGGACGTTGTGAATGTGTGAATGTGTGAATGTGTACCTTATAAGGCACACACAAGATCGAGTTGTTGTTGTTGTTGAGTTGGTTCAACGTCCAACATCAGCACTATATAGACTATATACACAAGATGGGATAATGGGGAGGCTGATCTCTGGTGGAAGACTGTCAATAGGAAAGTTTCCACCAAGATTAGAAGTAATGGTGTAAACCACCATTTAACAAGCTAATAACAACAATAATTAACAATAATAATAATAATAATAATAATAATAATAATAATAATAATAATAATAATAATAATAAAAATAAGGCAAACATGCAAGCAACCAACCAATCAACTATCTATGAAAAAAAACACTGCTTACACCAACAAACCAACTAACTAATACATCAAACAACCCAGTGACAGGTTAATAAGATAATTTATCAACCAACCAACCAACCAACTAAGCACTCAATCACTAAACCAACCAACCAACTAAGCTTTCAACTAACCAACCAGTCCTATTCACTGTGTGTGTGTGTGTGCTGTCTGTCCCCAGGCCATCATGGTTCGTGGCGGGGCGTTCCTGGAGGCGCCAGTCTGTGGGAGTCGGGTGCCAGCTCTGGAGGGCCAGCTGCTGATCCTGGCCTCGGGAGACCGCAAGCTCTTTGACGACTGCTACTCTTGCTTCGAGGCCATGGGCAAGAAGTCGTTTTACCTCGGAAGTAAGCTAACATTTGAGGAGGGCTAGAACAAGCTCTGTACAAGTAAAGGCACTGATAGAAGCAACAAATCACACATTTAAGATTTCTGCCACCACTTATGACATAATCACTAATGATATTTCATTATCGCACAATCCAGCCACTTCTCAATTTTCAAGCAATCTTAAAATACGTAGAACACAGACAAAAAAAAAAAAGAAATCACAATCAATACAGCTTGTAATGTACATAGGCACAAAATAAACTCATACTTTTCTGTAATCCAATACAAAAGCAATTTAAAATTGAAAGCTCCATTGACCCAATGGTTAGGGTGTTAGGCAACCTTTGTGAAGGTGCTGTGTTTGTTTCCCGAGTCCCCCTGTATCACCCAGCACAGAATGGCTAGCTTAAGCTCTTAAGTCACAGCAAAAGTAAAGTACGGCGAGGAAGTTATGGCAACCTACCTTACGAATGCCCTTTGCCTAATACAATCAGGACCCTAACACTTGGTTCCCTGACACTCTGTGAAGAGCATATGACCAACTTTCTTTACTTTCATTTGCTAAAGACCACAACTATGATTTATACTTGAAACTAATAATATTCGGTTCTTGATGTTAACCTTTGTCCCACAACCGTCTCCAGACGAGGTTGGCACTGCAACGCATATTATGAGCAACTTTCTTTACTTGCATTTGCTAAAAACCACAACTATGTATTATACTTGAAACCAATATTCGGTTCTTGATGTTAACCCTGTCCCATGACTGTCTCCATACGAGGTTGGCACCGCAACTTTTTAAAAACTTTCATTTGCTAAAAACCACAATAATGAATTATACTAACTTTAAACCAATATTTGGTTCTTGATGTTAATAACCCTGTCCCATGACCGTCTCCAGACGAAGTTGGCACTGCAACGCATATGAGCAACTTTCTTTACTTTTATTCGCTAAAAACCACAATAATGATTTATACTAACTTTAAACCAATATTCGCTTCTTGATGTTAATAACCCTGTCCCATGACTGTCTCCATACGAGGTTGGCACTGCAACGCATATGAGCAACTTTCTTTACATTCATTTGCTAAAAACCACAATAATGAGTTATACTTACTTTACACCAATTTTCCGTTCTTTATTTAACCCTGTCCTATGACCTCTGTCTCCAGACGAGGTTGGCACCGCACCGCATATGACCAACTTTCTTTACTTTTACTTGCTAAAAACCACAACTATGATTTATACTTGATACCAGTATTCGGTTCTTGACGTTAACCCTGTCCTATCGCATATGAGCAACTTTCTTTACTTTTATTTGCTAAAAACCACAATTATGGATTATACTAACTTTAAAGCAATATCCGTTTCCTGATGTTAACCCTGTCCCATGACTGTCTCCAAACGAGCTTGGCACTGCAACACATATGACCAACTTAAAAAAACTACAACTATGATTTATACTTGATACCAATATTCGTTTCCTGATGTTAACCCTGTCCCATCGCATATGAGTAACTTTCTTTACTCTCATTTGCTAAAAACCACAACTATGATTTATACTAACTTTAAACCAATATTCGGTCCTTGACGTTAACCCTGTCCTATGACTGTCTCCAGACGAGGTTGGCACCGCGACCCGCATGAAGCTCATCCAGAACATGATCCTGGGCAACATGGTGGCCAGCCTGGCGGAGGGCATGGCGCTGGCCGAGAAGGTGGGCATCGACCTCGAGGACTTCTCCGAGGTGCTCTCCCTTGGCTCTCTCTCCTGCCGCACCATCAACCACAAGAGCCAGGGTAGGTTTCGGCGCGCTCTGATCCAGATAAAAAAAACAATAAAGAAGAACACAATTTTGAGGCCAATATGTAAAGCAATGATATTAGATAGTTATGTGTGTATGGAATAGAGAGAGAGAGAAAAGCGATTATTCATAGATCATAACAATTTTGAGTTCTAATCATTTGGCACATTGGTAGAGATTCTAATTGAGATGTAGTTATTGATCCAGCGATTTATGCGCTTTTGTCCTTCAGTCAATGCCATGTAGTGAAATATGCGTTTTCTTTAGCTGTTGTGCAGTTGCGTAGAGGGTGTTATCCAAGTTTTTTAAATCTTCCAGTTGAGGGCATAAGAAAAGGTTGCTTCCCACCAATTCATACATGAGGTTACACAGTGGGCACATTGGGGGAAGTTAAGGCTGTATTCTGTTTAGATGCAGGTTCAGTTGTATGTGTCCAGTTCTGATTTTCAAGATTATGGATTGATCTTTTCTAGAGAGGTAGTTGGTGTTTTTTTTGTGTGGTTTTGGTGCTGGTGCATCGATGTGTTTAAAGACTGCCGTTCCTGTCTTGCCTAAGGCCTACCTCTCCATCCAATCTTGCTTTCAGTTTGTTTTTTATGATTTGCTCTGCAGTGTTTAGTTTAACAGGGGATGTTCCTGTCGAGATCCTTCTTTTGCTAGTATGTCTGCACTGTCATTTCCAGGTGTTAGAGTGTTCTGGGATCCATTGAATTGTCAGGTTGATGCCAAAGGATGATTTTCGATGGTGCTAATTGAGAAATAAACATGAACTTTGGTCCAAATTTTGTATTTCATAATAATCTATATATACTAATATTGAAGTAAATTGATCAAGAAATGACTTTTCCTTAAGCGTTGGTTGCTCCACTCTCAACCCTTTTGTTTACAGCAGCAACTGAGCCATCACTCATTTCACAATCCGCGCGTCCACAGCCATTGTGAACCAACGGCCTGAAGTATATTGTGATTCAAGTCTATTGGTCTATTAGTCTACTTCTATAACCAGCCTGCCCTATTGTTTATAGCAACTGAGGCATTCTCTGTGTGTGTGTCATCCATAGTCATTGTCAATGAATACTTAGTTGCAGTTATTTTAACGCTAGCTTCACCGATGTATTTGTTGATTTTTGGATGATTGTTTCAAGTGTGTGTCATTAGTGTTTATTGGTTGATTGATTACATTTACACCCCACATCTCTGTGGAATATACTAAGTTTCAAGTCAAATAGTTAAAAGCTGACTTTTTTTCCTTTGTTTTAAGGTGTGATTCATACATATACACCACCCACCCCTGTCCCTTTCGTTTGCGGCAAATAAGGCAATTATTCTCTATAGAGGGAGGGAGAAAATTCTGTCCTCTTCGGGTTAAACGTCTCCTAGGTTCCCCTGGGGGATCCTATATGGTGAAGCAAATAAGGAAACTATAATGCTCTCTTTATATAATGCTGACGCTGGACTTTAAACAATAAGACTGAACAAACTCTCTACTCTCTCTCTGTGTACCCTGTACATACCCTTCACTTTTAACCAAACCTTTTACGCAAAATTTTTATGCTTTTACTACTCAAAGAGATAAGGAATCACCGTTGCTACTGGTATAATGCATTAACTGACTTATGACATCATGGACACAACATAGCCGTTACCGTGTTGACGTGCCGTAAAACCAACTCACTAACTCACTCTCTGTCTACCCACAGCAATTGTGAACGGTCGGTTTGACCCGGAAGGTGGGCATCGACCTCGAGGACTTCTCCGAGGTGCTCTCCCTTGGCTCTCTCTCCTGCCGCACCATCAACCACAAGAGCCAGGGTAGGTTTCAGCGTGCTCTGCTCCAGATTAAAAAAAACAACAATAAAGAAGAACAAAATTTTGAGGCCAATAACGAAAGCAATGATTTTAGATAGTTAGGTGTGTATGGAATAAAAAGAGAGAAAAAAAGCGATTATCCAATGATGATAAAAATTATGGAGTTTTCAATATACTTAGTTTCAAGTCAATTACTCGAAAGCTAACTTTTTTTCTTTCTTTTAAGGTGCAGTTCATACACCATCCACCCCCTGCCCCTCTCATTTGCGGCAAAGAAGGCAACTATAATGCTCGCTGACGCAGGATCTTAAACAATAAAACTAAACAAACTCTCTCTCTCTCTATCTACCCTCAGCAATCGTGAACGGTCGGTTTGACCCGCACTTCCCCCTGCAGCACCAGCAGAAGGACCT
>RQTK01000684.1:148704-161529 GCA_003991915.1 Elysia chlorotica | reverse complement strand
TTTCCTACACCGGGACTTTAGTTTCTGTTGGTCGTAATAAAGTGTATACTAACAGCAACCCAACCAGTAAGGATCCGGGTGGTCTGGACGGGGTTCGAACAGGGACCCCTTGATTAGAAATCATGCGCTCTTCTGATTTCAAAGCTATCACAAATTGTCAGGTCTCCCTGTATCAATAGCCATGATTTATACCAATAAACGTTCAAATTGTTGTCTGCTCCGATTTTTACATTTTAGGTCTACTGACGCTTCTATTTGGATTGGTCGGCGGCTTCAATACATTGAATACATGTTATATCTTTGTCCGTGAAGTGACATTGGAGACCATTTGGTTGCGACGGGCCCCAAGACTGACGTCTGACAATTTTATGTGCTGCCACACACGAGACAGGGCGGGGATACCATGACTCCTGTCTCAGCCGGTCACATTACTGACACCGACCCAACCAGTAGGGAGCGAAAGCGCCAGGCCTCGAACCACGAACCTTTTGCGTCGGAAGCCGATGTTCTACCCCAGGACCACCACGTCCCACAAAAAAAACAAAAAAAAAAACCCAACAAGGTTAATTAATAAAAAATAATCTTTCGCTGTAAAAGCAGTGTAGTGTAAAACTTTGTAGGGCTATGGGCCACCAAACATTAATATTTGGTCACATACATAGTGGAGGGCGCGGTGACCCTGGGGTAGAACATCGGCTTTCGACGCAAAAGGCCCATGGTTCAAGCTCTGGCGATTTCGCTCCCTACTCGTTGGGTCTGTGTCAGTTTAATGGGATCCGTCCACAATATAGCCTATAAAGTGCTGATGTTGGACATTAAACCAACTTAACTACAACTACAACTACCACATACATTGACATCTTTAAAGTATACCTATCTGAAACAAAGGACATAATTATCGCTGGAATGTCCACACCACTTCCATTACACACCCTGACGCCAATAGGACGCAATTAACCGTCTCAATAAACCGATTTGAGGGTCGGAATAAGGCCACGGTGCAGATGGGCGATATTGGTACAAAGCGAACGCCTCGCCCATTATTCGCACCGCGCGGCGGTTAACAGGCCGACCACCACGGAGTTGCCGAGTTGCCAAGTTGCCAAGGGCCATAATCCAGCAAGGGGGCGGCTTAGGCAGAGTGAGCCCCCCTCCCTCAGACACGAATACTTTGTAATCTGTGGGATGCGGGGGACAATGGATTTGCTGCAGGTGGGGGTTGGGGGTTGATGAGGGGGGAGGAGACTTGTCTTGTCCGGTTTCTTCTGTGAGGATTTAGTAGGTCTGGTTCTCTTTTCTTTTTATCATTTTTTAATTGGCATTGAAGGTAAGGGGAGAGACAGATGGAAAAAACGGGGGGAATGGAAAACACAATGAGAAAGAAAGAGAGAGAGAGAGAGAGAGAAAGAGAGAGAGAGAGAGAGAGAGAGAGAGAGAGAGAGAGAGAGAGAGAGAGAGAGAGAGAGAGAGAGAGAGAGAGAGAGAAAGAGAGAGAGAGAGAGAGAGAGAGAGAGACCTAGAGACAGGGACAAAGACAGCAAGGAAAAGGAGATGAACGAGAGATATTTGTAAACAATATTTAAGAAAAAAGAACAACAACAACAACAACAACAACAACAACAACAACAACAACATCAACAACAAAAGCTGACCCTCCATGGGGAACCTAGGAGACGTTAAGCCCGGAGAGAGGGAGAGCCCGCTATCTCTTTCTCCATGGATCTATAAAGAAAACAACAACAACAACAACAACAACAACAACAACAACAACAACAACAGCAACAATACAAAAGAGCAAAGGTATGCAATAAAAGACACGTGCAACAACAATAAAAAAACAAAAACAAAGAGATACTTATAAAGTGTGGCTTATAAAGAAACTGTTTTGCTGTTTTTTATGCACTAATTTTTTTTTATATTTAGTCCATTCCGTATATATTATAATCATTGACAACCATGACTTTTGGTCAACCGAGATTGTATGTAAAAAATGTGACAATTGGTGGTTTTTCGATTGACAATATTATGACTGACTCAAAAATCTTGACAATTGATAATGACTTTCATGCACTTTTAACTTTGTTGAGAATAAGACTGATCGAAAAAAAGGATGATTATAGTAAGATTTTGTGTTAAAATAGAACGACCCAAAAAAATCTGTATGTGAGTTCGTGGTTTACGAGGATTAATTGGGCAACATCAATAAATGGAAATTTTGTGCTGGTAAATGTGGAATCAAGAATCATGACAATGGATTGGATAAAACTGACAAAAATCATGACAAACAATTGTAAATAATGAAAGTTTTATGAAACCCTGACTTAGTATTATTTTATTGACTCTTTTTATGGAATTTCGGGCTGCCGAATCTCAAGAATCAATACAGCTGATTGAATTTGAGTGTACGATTTGTTTGTTTGCAATTGATGGACTACTCGATGAATTCTGATATGATGTAATGACTCCTGGCGGAATTTTTGGTTGCGGAGACTGGCTCAAGAATTATAAAACAAAGCCTTTGAAGAACGAAAATAATAACTGTATTACAATATTGTATTGAAGTGCATACGTATGTATGTGTTATTGAACTCTAAGGGAGTTTCAATAATTATGTATAGACTATGCCTTTATCAGGGCGTTTGAGTTTGAGTTTGAGTTCAACTTTGTTGCTTAGCTTCCAAAGTCAGCATTATATATGCCATTCTGTAGATGGGTCCCAAAACTTACGTCGGACGCGAATACGTTCTGCCACACACGTGATAGTACGAGGATGCCTGTCTAAGTCAGTCACATTATACTGACACCGGCCGAACTAGTAATGGACGAAATCGGACAAAACATTAAATAGTGACCAATAGCGGGTTCCGAAAAGGGGACCTTCCGATTAGGAGACCAACACTTTGCCAGTTGCGCCAGTTCTCTCTCTCTCTCTGTCTCTCTCTCTCTCTCTCTCTCTCTCTCTCTCTCTCTCTCCCCTCCCTCCCACAATGACCAACTTACACGGCGTGTGAATGACCGACGGTACCATCAAGTTCTCCATCACTTTTTTTTCCTCCATACAAAGACGATGGCGCGTGTCTTCGTCAAGTTGACACTAGATGCCTTGCGATTAAGGATTTCACATAAAAAACGAAGACGATAGGCAAGGCATTAATTTTATGTCCTTGCTTCTAATAATCGCTAAATATTTTAGAATAGTAGAGCCAATGAGCAAACAGTTTTTATCCCCCCACCCCCTACCAAAGGTTATCAAAATTGTAGCATAGCTAATGAGCCAATAGCTTTTGTTTTGCAAACTGTCAGAATTGACACAGTCAGATCTATATCATAAATCCTAGGCCTAAGGGTATAAATATTATATTATGATTACGTCACCTGTTATAGTCGTTAGGATTGCAAATAATAATTGTATTATTTCTCCTTGAACCTTGAACCTTGAAATGTTCGATGTTGTAGACCTTTCGATCTTTTCATCGGTCTAAATTGTATGGTCCTAGTACTAGTATGTGGCATGCGTGGCTTAGACGATGTTTTACATATCATATAGTACTGGGCTGTCTCAATTAACCTAAGAGGCACATTGGGGGTTGTACAGAGAGGGGTGATTCCTCTCTCTCTCTCTCTCTCTTCTTTTCCCCACAGAAATACACTATCACTTTTTCCAATGCCTCCCTCCTCCCCATTTGCCTTTTCACGCCCCACCCCCCTCTTAGTCTTAGCCCCATTCTTAACTCTTCGAGACCAGTAACCAGGTAGCCAAAACAGACAGGCCGACAATGTAAATCACAGAGTACAACATTACAACGGTCCTCAAAACTTAGGACCCCGACTACGGCTGATTTCAAACAGTAAATACATTACCCATAGTCGGCGGTCTAAGCTTCTATCAACCTTTAGACGGGGATTTAAGCTTAGCCCTAAATCAACGCAGAACCTGCTATATATACTCTTAGATCCAAATCGAACTGTTAACTTTGATTGATTTTAACTCCCGGAGGATCCTATACAAACACTGCAGAAACATTACTGAGATCTTTTTTCTTTTCCACAATTCTGTACTACAATAAGCATACAACATGGAACACTGTAAATTTAAGTGTCTAAGACATGTAAGTACAACACTGCGATATCTTACGACTCGTATGACAATAGAAGAATAAGAAGACTTACGATGAGTCGTAAGCTACCACGGCGTTGTACTTACCTAGTTTTGTTATGGCTTCATCCCTGAAGTTTACCGCTTAGAAGAATACGATCTTACCTGCGCACAGTAAAAACTTGAATACTGGTCATTCTCAAGAAATGGAATAAAAATTAATTCGGGCATTCCAAAGTTATTCCTGTATTTAGGGACATCGATTATTGGGGGAAAATTGGCGCAAGTGGTAGAGCGTTGGTCTCCAGATAGGGAATTGTTTGTCAGATTTCTTTCGCCACTTGTAACTAGTTGGGTCGATGTCAGTATAATGTGACCGACTGAGACAGGAGTCATGGTATCCACGCCCTGTCTTGTATGTGGGAGCACATTAAATTGTCAGACTTCAGTCTTGGGATTCGTCCACAATATAGTCTATATAGTGCTGACAATAACATTGGACGTTAAACCAACTCAACTTAACTCAACCAAGTTTTGGCAGTATGCAGGTATAACCGTATTATCTGGGATTTGCTGTACAAAAAAGTTACACAAAATAATGTTTGGAGCTTCATAGATTCAAGTTTAAAACAGTGGTGGATATAAAATTATGTAGATCTAACCCTTATACTGGCTGTACTCTCTACGAAGCAATGACAAATATATGAGTTGCAATGGAGGGCCTCTCTCATTGGAAAAGATTTGGAAGGAATAAAGTAATTTACTTTAATTATTTGACTGTGATAATAATTACAGTTATGTAATATTATACCTATGTTTTTAATCATTAATGAAACATTTAATTGAAACGATCAAGTTCTTTTCTTCAAGACTGATGGGAAGGAGATTAGAATTTAGGAGAGAGTGGGTGAGTTTTGTTGTTATTGTTGTTGTTGGTTGCTGTGTTGTTGTTGTTGTTGTTGCTGCTGCTGCTGGTGTTGTTGTTTTGTATCTTTCTTTCGTTTTCTTTCTCTTTTGTTTCGTTTCTTTTCCCCCCTAATGTAAATAAAACAACAACAATAACAACAAAACTAACCTCTTTCTTCCCCAGGGGATTAACATAATAATGATGTTATTTGCAACAAGAAAATATAGGGTAGAATACGACGATACAAAAAGAATGGATAAATTAAATGGAAACGATAAAAATCACTTTTATCGGATTAAAACACACTTGTTTTTTGTTCTGTTGTTTAAATGGTAAAGCTCATAATGATCTAAAAACTTTCGTTTTGAATACCACGTGTAATATCAATATGTACCTAACCCATGCATCATAAGCACAACGACGGGGTAGCTTACAGCTCGCCGTAAGCCTTTTTATTCGTATACATTAAGACGAATCGTAAGCTCAAATCAATGTTGTACTTATGAATCCCTTGCCTCTTCAACAAACGTACCAAGCTCTAATGGTAATACTTTCTGACACCCAATTACCAGATGTTACTACCATTAATCTTTTTATATTGTGTTCAAGTATCATTCTTTCACACATTGTACTAGAAACCTAGAAGCACGAAGGTCCTTAATTTTATGTCTCTCAATGACCCCCCTTTCTGCGAAATCCCATTCGCTTAATACATAAAGCTTTGGCTAGGTTTTAAATCCTCCTACCATTCTACCATCTTATCCCCATTCGTGTCATCTCTTGCTCTCTCTCTTTCTCTCTCTCGACCCCCACTCTCTCTCTTTCCCCTCTCTCTTTCTCTCTCTATCTCTCCGCCTCTGTTTCTCTCTCCCCTCTTCCCCCCCTTTCTCTCTCTCTCTTCCCCCTCTCTCTTTCTTCTCTCTCTCTCTATCTCTCTCTCTCTCTCTCTCTCTCTCTCTCTCTCTCTCTCTCTCTCTCTGATTCCCCTACTGGTTGGGGGTTGGTACATGTATAAGTATAATGCGACTGCCTCAGGCAGGAGTCCAGGTATCTCCACCCTGTGTGGCAGCACATAAAATTGTCAGACGTTAGTCTTGGGCCCCATCCACTACAAAGCCTATATAATGCTGATGTTGAAAGTGAAGCATTCAACTCAAGTCAGCTCTGTTTCTTTCTTCCTCCATATCTCTTTTTATCCCTTTCTCCCCTTTCCCCTTTCTTTCTATCTCTCTGCATCTATTTTTCTCCCTTCCCTTTTTCCCTCACAATTCACTCTATTTCACTCTCTCTTTCCCTTTTTCTTCTCTTCTCACTCTTTTCAATTCTCTCTCTCTGTCTCCCTTTATCTTTTCACCTCTTTCACCTATCTCTCTTTTCACTTCTCTCGATCACCATCACCCTTTTTCTCTCTCTCTCTTTTTGGGTTGAGTTGGTTTAACGTCCAACAGCAGCACTATATAGGATATATTGTGTACGAGCCTCAAAACGGACGTATGACAATTTTATGTGCTGCCACAAACGAGACTAGAGCGGGGATACCATGACTCCTGTCTCAGCCGGTCACATTAAACTGACACCGAACCATCCAGTAGGGAACGCAACAGCCAGGATTCGAACTCAGTACCTTTTGCGTCGGAAGCCAATGTTCTACCCCTGGACCACCGCGCCCCCACCATCCAGGTGATGTACAAGGCACTGACCGAAGCGCTTGCTAGCCATCCTACCTACCTTACCGCTCGCCCAGTCTCCTCTCTGTCTTTTCCTAGCCTTAGTCTACTCATAGTCTTCAGTGCAGGCTTTGCGATCTAAACGATAATTAACGCGTAACGTAATCATGACCCTTAGGCGCACACAAAATTGTCAGACAACAGTCTTCGGGCGCGTCCACAATACAGCCTATTTAGTGCTTATGTTGGACGTTAAAGCAACTCAAATACAACTGCCCCTTAGGCAAAGCTTTTCTGATCGTTCATAGTCGAGGTCCGTGATTCGAACACTAGCGATTTCGCCCCCTTCAGATTGGCTAAGACAGGAATCATGGTATCCCCGCCCTGGTTCGTGTGTGGCAACACATACAATTATCAGACGTCAGTCTTGAGGTCCGTCCACAATATACCCCATAACCAAGTGTTAACGTTGGACGTTAAACCAACCAAACTACAACTACACCACCGTAATTCTAGGACAGAGTTATGATTGGACCTCGGAGCAAATTCCCTTACCTTTCGTCTTCGTTTTCGCATTGGGCCCCGTTTTTGCAAACCTTCTATTCTATTTAGTTCTCACCAACATACAGGTCACTCACACAGCCCCTCGCGTCAGTTGAGACCTTGCGATAACTGGGCTTATTAGCAAAAACCAAGACGATAGGGAAGGGAATCTTCACCGACGTCTAATCATAGCTCTGTGGTACAAGACAAACAGAGACTAGGCGGTGAGCGGACAGCTTTCTTTAAAAGGTGATCCATTCTGACCTGAATTTAAAAAAAAATATGAAGAGCTTGCAATCGTATCCGACCCGCCCCCGCCCCCCAAAAAACAAACAAAAACAACAAACAAAAAACAACAATACACCCCCCAATAAGCAACAAAAAACAAAAACAAAACAAAACAAGCAACAATACAACACCCCCAAAAAAAAAACAAAAAAAAAACAACAAAAAACAAACGAACAAGTAAGCAATCAAACAGACAACAAAAGCCACAAAAAAAAAACAACAACAACAAACCCATCTAAAAAAGCTACCCCCACAACAAAATACAAACAAACCAAACAACAACAAACAAAAAACCCGCACCAAAAACAAACAAAACAAAACAACAAAACAACAAGAACAAACAAACAAACAAACAAAATGTTCGCACGCACAAATTCCCACGACTTCATTTATCTCTAAAACTTATATTTTAACGGCATCCAGCTCTATATTATTATTATCATCATCTAATCCACATTCCTTTCGTCTACGTCATCCGTCATGGTCCTGTATGTAGATGTAGATCGCAACACCTGTAATGTCACGTGACAGCCACCGTGTCCCCCTCCCAGGTACTGGTGGAAGTCACTAGTCACTGGACACTGGTCACTGCCCGTCTGCCCGCCCTGGTGCCCCAACCACACGCGTCCAGGTCTCTCAGTCTCTGCTGTTAAGATCCTCGCCCAAACCTTTCCAGAGGATCATCCGCTTCTGTGTGTGTGGGATCTGTGATAGGAAAAAATGTGCGCATTTTGTTAACTTTAGTGGTATTAAATAGTTAATTAATATAAATCATAGTTATAGGTTTATACATTATCGGTAAACATCATAGCAATACATTGCTGGTAAACATAAAACAATGTGTGCATTTTGCTAACTTTAGCGATATTTCATAGTTACTTAATATAAATCATAGTTATAAGTTTGTACGTTATCGGTGAATATAATAGCAATAGTTTTATACGTTACTGGTAAACATCAAGGTGCGCATTTTGTTAACTTTAGAGATGTCTAGTAGTTATTTGCTATAAATCATAGTTATAGGTTTATACATTATCGGTGAACATCATAAAAATACGTTAATGGTAAACATCAAACAATGTGCGCCTTTTGCTAAATTTGGTAATATCTCGTAGCTAATTATTATAAATCATAGTTATAGGTTTGTACATTATCGGTGAATATATTAGCAATACTTTTATACATTACTGGTAAACATCAAACAATGTGCGCATTTTGTTAACTTTAGTGATATCTAATAGTTGATTATTGTAAAACATAGTTATAGGTTTATACGTTATCGGTGAATATAATACCAATACATTATCGATAAACATCTTTTAATAGCAGTACAATATCGATAAACATCATAGCAATACGTTACTGGTAAACATCAAACAATGTGCGCATTTTGCTTACTTTAGTGATATCTAATAGTTAATTATTATAAATAATAGTTATAGGTTTATACATTATCGGTAAATATAATAGCAATAGTTTTATACGTTACTGCTAAACATCATAGCAATGTGCGCATTTTGTTAACGTTAGTGATATCTAATAGTTTATTATTATAAATCATAGTTATAGGTTTATACATTATCGGTTGATTATATTAGCAATACTTTTATACGTTACTGTTAAACATCAGACAATGTGCGCATTTGTTAACTTTAGAGATGTCTAGTAGCTAATTATTGTATATCATAGTTATAAGTTCGTACGTTATCGGCAAACACCATAGCAATACGTTACTGGTAAACATAAAACAATGTGCGCCTTTTGTTAACTTTAATAATATCTACTAGCTAATAATTATAAACCATTTTTATAGATTTGTACATAATCGGTAAAGATCATAGCAATAGTTTTATACGTTACTGGTAAACACCATAGCAATAAGTAAACATCAAACAATGTGCGCATTTTGTTAACTTCAGTGATAGCTAATAGTTTATTATTATAAATTATAGTTATAGGTTTATGCATTATCGGTCAATATAATAGCAATAGTTAATAAGTAAACACCATAGCATTACGTTTCTAGTAAATATAGCAATACCTTACTGGTAACATCACAGCAATACTTTTATACGTTACTGTTAAAAAACATAGCAATGCTTTTACAGGTTAGTAGTGAACATCATAGCAATAGTTCTATACGTTATGAGTTCATGTCATGGTAATACATTCATAAGTTATCGGTTTGCTTAAAGTAAATTTTAAACATTATTGATCTACATTACGGCGATAGTTTTATACATTATTAGTTTAAATTATAGCAATAGTTTTACACATTTTTGGTTTACATTCTAGCAATAGTTTTACACATTATTGGTTTACATTATAGCAATAGTTTTACACATTATTAGTTTACATTATAGCAATAGTTTTACACATTATTAGTTTACATTATAGCAATAGTTTTATACATTATTAGTTTACATTATAGCAATAGTTTTATACATTATTGGTGTACATTAAAGCAATAGTTTTATACATTATTGATGTACATTATAGCAATAGTTTTACGACATGTGTTTAACAGTGGTGATGTCCATAGAGAATAGTGTTCATGATAGTAATAATTTTAAACATTATAGATAAACATTATAATAATAGTTTTATATATCGGTTTACGTTAGAGTTTTGGTTTTATACGTTATTCATTTTCATTATTCTAATATAAAATATTATATCAAATTACTTACATTATCTGTTTTTATTATAGTAATAATCGTATAAAGTATCGGTTTACATTCAAGTAATAGATTCATACAATGTCGGTTTACATTATGGTAAACAATTTTAAAAATTATCGGTATACATCACAGAAATAGTTTAAACATTATCGGCATACATTATGATAATAGTTTTTCATATTATGGGTTTACTTTATATTATTATTTCATACATTGTCGGTTTACACATTGTACTGAGTTTTCCAACATATGGTTAACTTTCCTTATATTTATAGATAATTATAAAAAAACAACCTTTTTTAAAAATTGTTTTGACTTACTAAGCATTTTTAACTCTTTAGGCCCAAACGGCTGCAGTGTGTGGGCAGTAAAAGCACAAACAAAAAATGAGCTGAATTCGTTTAAGATAAACCTCGTTTACGATAAACCTCGTTTAAGATAAACCTCGTGTAAGATAAACCTCGTTTAAGATAAACTAATTTACTTTTTTTTACTACAAAGTCACTGTTTAGTATAAACTTTGGATAAAATGAAGTTTTACGATGTCTCTAAAATATTCATCTAATGAGGAAATCGTATGTAATACTTCTAGACATTATCGGTTTATACACATTCTACTGACTTCCTTGACCTTGATTAAGTGTAAATTGCTAATTATTGTAGGCCCATCGAGTTTCTCTAGTTCAAAATTAGCAGCTGGCAGGAAAAATAGCTATTTGTTTCAAATTGTGAAAAAAAAGTATAATTATTGTGTAGTCGTAAGAACACACATTATTAACCATTATTAAAAATAGTAATGTTTAGGAGAAGTAGTAATGTCAAAATTATTTATTTTATGTTTTATTAAAGTATATGGTATAAGACATATTGTTCTTTGAAGGAAATTCGAAAAAAAAAATGTTGTTTTATTTTGAGATAAAATAACATGTCATGAAGAGGCGCCTAATTCAGTCGGTAGTGCTCTCGGATAATGATAAAAAGATCCAAGGTTCGTATTTCAGCGAGACAGGTGTCATTGTCTCCGTAAGGGATATTTCTGGAGAGCGTAAAGCTGTCCACAGTTTTCTTTTTTAATACAATTTTTGACAAATGGATAAATACATAACAATAAATAAGACGACATAAAATAAGATAGGGATTCCGTGCGTAATATTTCTACCTAGCTCTGGTACAGGTTATATATAAGTTATGGTAACTTCGTTCCACCAACTTGGATTCTGCTTTCAAAGAAACTTATTTATGATATGATCGTATTTTCAACGTTAGCACGCTAGTTTGGGTACACACCAATCAACGTTGATTTTAACCAGTCATTATCAAGAAATGCCTAATAAATTACTTTAGTCAAACCTCAGCTATTCTCCTGCCCAATCAAAACTGGAATTACTTGGGAATGCCTGAATTTTTAGGCTTTACCTGAGATGACTTTTTTGTGTTTGAATAGAGCATAAAACAACCAATCCTCTTTAAAATATCATTTAAGGGTGTATATTTAAAACAAACCACAAAAAGGATTACTTTCCTATCCTCTGTTGACCATAATCATTTTTCAGTGACAAATGATTCACTTTCTTGTATGGGCAAGGCTAAAGTGTGATTTTTCATGAACTCATAAGACGAAAACAAACCAGTGCTCTCTACTGGCAATCGAGAGATTTGAGGATCGACCTCAGCAGGTGGCCGTGTCTCCGTAAAGAGTTATTTGTAAAAACAAGTTGGGGAAGTGGATCGGGGGGGGGGGATGGGGCAGAAAATGGTTTTTTGTTTACATCAGTTCAACAAAACCCAAAGATGGTCGCTGAACTATGGCAGACACATCGGATAACGTGGATGTAAAGTGTGGTATTTTACACCACAGATAAGACTAAGAGAAACTTAAGTTTAAACCTTTATTCGTAGGATTAGGATACACAATATGTTTTTTTAGATGGTTTTTAAATAAATTGTTGAATATCTTCATTGTAAATAAGTCCGTAGCAAAATGGAACTAATAAGGATACAAAAATACTTCTTTGACAGTAACTATTGCGAAACCGAAAGTACAAATCACTATGACGACCAAAGGCATATTATAACAATGAATAATATAATGTCTTTCTATTTTTGTTTCTTCTTTTTCTTATAATTAATCTTGTTCTTGTTCTTCTTGTTTTTGTTCTTGTTCTTCTTCTTCTTCTTCTTCTTCTTCTTCTTCTTCTTCTTCTTCTTCTTCTTCTTCTTACTACCAATATCCCCCCCCCCCTTAATCCCCCCCCCCCACACTCTCTCTTTCTTTTTTTTCTATCACCCCCCCCCTCTCTCTCTCTCTCTCTCTCTCTCTCTCTCTCTCTCTCTCTCTCTCTCTCTCTCTGTTTATCAATGAATATAATGTCTTTCTATTTTTGTCTCTTCTTTTTCTTATAATTTTTCTCTCTCTCTCCTTCTCCATCATCCCCCATACACCAGTCCAAGAAGTCCAAGATGCGTCATCTTCTGATCCTATACCTGGCCCTGTGTGTCGCCGTGTTGTCCACTCTTGGTCAGCAGGACAAGCCCAAGCCCAAGCCTGAGCCTGAACCAGAGCCTGAACCGGCTGCCCCATCACTGACTACTCCGGACAGCGGTCAGCAGAGTCCGCCTGAACTGACCCAACCACGGGGATCT
>RQTK01000684.1:143704-146204 GCA_003991915.1 Elysia chlorotica | reverse complement strand
GTATTAATTTATGTTGCAGCCTTGTAGGGGAAGACGAGGCTCTTTCCTAGTTAAACGTCTCTTATAATTATTCTCAAGGAGCATTCTATACGGCCTATAATAATTGTGTTTAACGTGGTTTTGTTTTACGTGCAATACAGTATAACACGACCTTGTTGTAGATCGCCCATATCATGTAGCTAAAACAAACAAAAAATTTAAATAAACATTTTGTTGTTCAAGTCTCCAAGGCTACTTCTCCCGTGTAGAATTCAGTTTTGAAATTAAAAATCTGTACCGAATTTGATATAATTACACGAACTTTGAGAACGAGATAGGCCTAACTAATTCAAACTGACAAGATATTGGAACTTGATCGGATGCTGGATGACAAAAGTGATACGCTTTCTTAGTTCTAGCAAAATAATTGTAGACAAAGTTTATTGGGTGCAATTATTCATAGTGATTTGCGTATGACTAGTTGGATACTAGGAAAATGTTGAAGACAAATATTATTAATTTGTTTCAATGCTATCTCTAGTCTTGCATTTTCTAATTGTGTAAAATGTAAAGCGCATAGAGAGCTCCTAAGTGAGCTGATATTATGTGCTATAAAAATGTCATTTGTTGTTATTAATGTGTTATTGGGAAAAAATTGGATGTAGTCAGCACCTCGGTCTGAGGAGATTTGAGTTTGCTTATATTGCATTTGATGCTTACGTCCAACGTCAGCACTACTTACACCAAATTGTAAACGGGTCCCAAGAATACCATCTGACATGTTTACGTGCTACCACACAGAGAGTGTGCGGAGATAAATTAAGTTGAGTTGAGTTGAATCAGTTGCTTAACGTCAAACATCATCACTAGAGTGTTTATATTGTGGACGGGTCCCAAGAATAAAGTCTGACAACTTTACGTGTCGCCATAGAGAGATAGTGCGGTGATACCATGAGTCTTTCTCAGCCGCTCAAGAAGGACACGATCTAAAGCCTAAATAGTATCCCCGCCCTGTCTCGTGTGTGGCAGCACATAAAATTGTCAGACGTCGGTCTTGAGGCCCGTCCACAATATAGCCTATATAGTGCTGCTGTTGGAAGCTTAAACCAACCCAACCAACCAACCAACCTAAATAGTGCTGACGTTGGAAGCTAAGCAAAGGACAAAACGAAGTAATTAATTCACGTTCGTACGTAACTCCATATCCATCCAAAGAGTTCTTAAGTTTCTTTCCTCTCATCAGTACAATACTTTCATGCATAAGACCAAACACGGGCATGTTTTCCGTTTTTTTTTTTTAAATAAATCACGATTATTTCTTTGGTTTTTACTTGGACGATTACAATTAATTTATAAAGCTTTAATGCGACACGATTTTTGCAATCCATGAGCTGGTCTTAGTTATAGTTAATTAATATATAGCTATCCGACCCACCGCAATGAGTGATATCAGTTATCATAGGCCTTATCCACTATTGGGAGGGGGGGGGGGGGGGGAAACTGGCTCAAATGGTAGAGCATTGGTCTCCAGAACTGATGGGAAGGTTCACGGTTTGAATTTCGTTATCGGTCCAATTTTATCCGCTACTGGTTGGCTCATTGTCAGTATAAAGTGACCGTCTGAGACAAGAATTTAGGCCTCCCTCCCTTGTCTCATGTGTGGCAGCACATATAATCGTCAGACATTAGTCTTTGGGGCCCATCCACAATATAACCTAGTGATTGTTTTGGAAGTCATTTAAAAAAAAAACTCGGATTTAAAACTTTTTTGGGCGTGTAATTTTAAGGACATGCTCAGTAATTACAAACCACACATACCACAACATTGATTTTAAAACTTGGTCAGCTTTTGTAATTATACCGTTCCTCGGGTTAGTCTTTTTCTTTCAAAAGTTGTTTTATTATTTTGAAACCGTTAAAATTATTTTTTTTTCTCTAAAATCACACGAGTTCCGTGCAGTTTTGTTGTTTTCGCGGTTTCAGTGCAGTGACTATTTTCACGGTTTCAGTGCAGTGACTATTTTCACGGTTTCAGTGCAGTGACTACTGCATCCGTTTGGAAACTTCGTTAGGTTTTATAATAATAATACTTGTATTCGAGTTATTTTTCAATTGACATTTTACTATTGTGAATACGTTATATTCGAACAAACAAAACAAAAACAAACAAAAACAAATACCCCCCCCCCAAAAAAAAAACAACAAAAAAATAAAAAAAACAAAAAACAACAACCCAACAACAAACAAAAACAAAACAAAAACAAAACAAAGAAAAAAAACAACAAGAAAAAACATCAACAACAATCAAACAAAAAAACAACAAAAACAAAACAAAAAACCATCAAAAAAGTCAAAACCCCCACCAAAACAAAAAATCAACTATTACTAAAATCACAGAAATTCCGCGACGTTTTGCTGTTTTCGAAGTCTCTGTGCAGCTGCATCGACCTTTCTAACCATCCATTGTTTTCTGACATCCTCTCTCTCTCTCTCTCTCTCTCTCCTCCTCTTCCTCTTTCCT
>RQTK01000684.1:44961-56229 GCA_003991915.1 Elysia chlorotica | reverse complement strand
CAGAGAGACAGACAGACAGACAGACAGACAGAGAGACAGACATAGACAGAGAGATAAGGGAGAAGGAAATAGAGAGAGAAAGAGAGAGAGAGAGAGAGAGAGAGAGAGAGAGAGTGAGTTACAGAGAGAGAGAGAGACAGAGAGACAGAGAAAGTCGAGGGGAGTCGAAAACAAATGAGATTATAGAGTGATAATGACACGGTAACAGACAGACATCCAAACAAACAAAAAAGCATTATTATACGTAGATGATCAAGGAAAAACATAGGGATATAAGGAGTAATTAAATAATATTCAGAAAGTAAAATACATGAATTAAAATTGAAAAAAAAAATAGAAACAGGAAAAAGGATGAGAGAGAGAGAGAGAGTGAGATGACTCAGACTCACAAACAAAGATCTAGATTGGAAACAAGGCGAAGTCATAGAATCAAATACGAACAGAGAAGGTGTGAAGGTGAGTGTATTAAGGAAAAAAAAAGACAGAGAGCAAAAGGAAACAACAACTCAACAAATTATGTGGTTTGTATGACTAGTAATCTAGGTTTGAAAAATATAGCATAATATTCTTCTAATTGCTTATGATTGAGGGAAAGAGTACCGAGTGAAGAAAAATAAAAGAAAACACATTAAAAAAAAAAGAATTAAAATGGGAAAGGATCAAAACGGATAGCAGTTAATATAAAAAGGAACAAGAAATAAAAAGACAACAGGATCAGGGAAGAAGAAGACAAAATATTAGACAGAGAGAAAAAGACTGCAAATAAAAAAACAGGAAAGAAAAAGACAAAATAAGAGACAGAGAGAAAAAGACTACAAATAAAGAAACAGGACAGAAGAAGAAAAAATAAGAGAGACAGAGAAAAAGACTACAAATAAAGAAACAGGGAAGGAGAATACAAAATAAGAGACTGAGAGATAAATACTACGAAAAGTAATAGTAAAGAAGAAAACAAAATAAGAGACAGAGAGAAAAAAGACTACGAATAAAAAAACAGGGAAGAGGAAGACAAAACTATTAGACAGAGAGAAAAAGACTACAAAAAAGGAACATTTAAAGAGGAAGACAAAACAATATAGAGAGAAAGACTAACACAACAACAAAACAACAACAGCAATAACAACAACAACAACAACAAAAACAACAACAACGACAACACCAACATTAACAGACACAAACCATTCTGTAGTCCATCGATCATATATTATAATAACACACAGTGAATGAAACCAGCGAACAATGAGAAATTAACCCCCGTCTAAATGCGCAGGAAGTCATTCAGGTACAAACACGACAAAAATGTAAAAGTTTTCACGGAATTCCCGATAACTGGTGTTGTCACGCACCAACAAGAAAATTACAGGGAGCGCAAGAATACAACGTCTAGAAATCTGAATTTCAGATCATCATCATCATCTACAAAGGAAATAATTTACTAGGCCAAATCATTTATTTCGTAATTGATTTTGGCACGGTTTTTGGTTTTGTTTTTGGTGTTTCTTCTTGTTCATATAAAATTTGGAAGGATAAAAAGCAGAGAATATTATCGTAATGGGGTTAAAACTATATCTATCTATCTATCTATCTATCTATCTATCTATCTATCTATCTATCTATCTATCTATCTATCTATCTATCTATCTATTATATCGGGAGAATAAAGTTCTAGTAAATCGTTTTTTTTTCTTCTTCAAAAATTGTTAAAATTAAAACGGAAATAGGAAAAACAACAAGATTGTATTAAATAAGTTTCTTTAATTGACATCCTCTGTTTTATAGCTTTCTATAAAACGTTAACTCTGCCGAACCGTTTATAAGACAGTAAATATAATAAAACATTAAAAATCATCGTTGTCTGTGAGTATTTTTCTTTATCTTAAAACTTTACATGACAAGAAGGAAGGGTCGTGCTCTTTGGAAACAGTAACCTGAAAAATATTATGTTCATGATTGTCTGAGTGCAGTGGTTAGAACACGAGATAGAGACGTAAAAGGCAGAGAGATTGGAACTACGAGGGAAGATGAAAATGTTAGGATGCAATCAGGGAGTAGTGAAAAAAAGAGAGATAGATTGAAAGAGAACGAGAGAAAGGAAAAGAGATAGATAAATAGCTATCGAGACAATGATAGAGAAATAAAGAAAGACAGAGAGAGCAAGCCTCCCTCATAAAAAGAAAAAAAAAACATCACATAAAAATAAAAACAACAAACAACTAACATCAGCAAACAAAACCGAACCAATCCAAACCAAAACAAAACAGGCAAACATGAAAGAAACGCGAGGAGGGGAGATCCATTTATAGATTCTGGTACTCATGTTCACAAAAACACCAAAAACACAAAACAAACAAACAAACAAACAAAAAAAACAACAACCAGAAACCAACTCGGAGTCCATTTGGTCACAGTTGTAGCAGTAGTTGTATTGACTTAATAGTCAGATTGGGCAGTACATTGTATTGGTCAAGTCCTGTCCACTGCCATTCTTTGCATGTCGCCAGGGGTTCGGCCAGTGATGGGAGAGAGACAATGTTGAATATTGACCCTTTAGCGGGTAGAGGTGTCTGTAACATCACAAGAATGGAAGAATGCAACGCGAGTATTTAAACACTTGCAGATGTCTGTTGACAACTGACATGTTAGGATAAACAGAATCCCACACCTCGCTCTCTCTCTCCTCTCTCTGTGTCTCTCTCGGTCTCTCTCTGTCTGTCTCTCTGTCTCTCTGTTTCTCCCTCTGTCTCTGTCTCTGTCTCTCTACTCTCTCTCTCCTCTCTCCCTCTCTCTCTCTCTCTCTCTCTCTCTCTCTCTCTCTTTCTCTCTCTACCGCTCCTATCCTCGGACAACTTCAACTTCATTCGTCACAGTATCTCTTGTTGAAGAGCGAAACCACCCCCCCTCCCCCCCAAAAAAAACAAAAAAACAAAAAAACAAACAAACAAAACAACACGTACTGGGTAACATAAAACGGCAACAGAAGAAGTTTGTATAAATTAAATCAAATTTGGTTCTTTGCCGCATACATAGCCAACTGTTGTTTGTAGAAAATTTTGATTAAATATCTGAATTGAAAAATAATATTTTTTCAATTATGATTTCAAGCTGGTTTGTACATTTGTAGAAACTGAGGTCCATGCTTTAAGACAAACAAACCCTTACCTCAGAATGCAATTGTCTTATGTCCACATCTTTTAAAATTGGAGTTCTTGTCAAAATAGGCTCTGTTAAGAGTTTACTTTTATCGATATGAATTTGGTACCTTGAGGGGTTCATAGAAGGGCCACCGACCGTGTGAATTTGTCGAATGTCCTATGAAGGTATGGGAAAATTAGTTTCAATTGTTGTAAATCCAACCTTAACATCATTGTCACATTGGATGGACATACGACAGTTGTATTCTGATGTAACTCAACATTGTATTCCCGTGTGGCGAGTTTGGGACGGAAGAAAGATTTTTTTTTGCTCTGATACCATACCGTGATAAAGACTGGGGTTTCATAGTATAACAATCTACATGGTATACAGTCGTTTGGTGAATTTTACACATCCACACAATTTATTTTTGAGTTTTGAGCCTTTTGGAAATCTAGTTCCGAAACAAGTTATTTGGGACGGGTGACATAATGACATAACTTTTTTCTCTGACACCATCCTTTGATATAGACTAGAGTCTCATAGTATAAAAATCTACATGGTATACTGTCGTTTGGAGACTTTTACTAAAGTCGTATAGTATACAGATCGACATGGTATACTGTCGTTTGGAGACTTTTACAAATCTACAATATCCACAAAATATATTGTTGAGTTTTGCGCCTTTTGGAAATCTAGTTCCGAGGCAAGTTGTTTGGGACGGGAGACATAACTTTTTGCTCTGACGTCACCCTTTGAAATAGGCTTGAGTCTCATAGTATACAGATCTACATGGTATACTGTCGTTTGGAGACTTTTACAAATCTACAATATCCACAAAATATATTGTTGAATTTTGACCCTCTTGGAAATCTAGTTCCGAGGGCGAGGGAAGTTGTTTGGGGCGGGATATAGAACTGTTTTCATTCTATTGTTGTGGTTGAGCTTGGGGTATCATTGCATAAAAATCTACGTGGTCTATAATGTAGTTTGAAGTTTTAACTGAATCGCACCGTCTATAAATGTTTGAGTTTTGGGCCTGCGAAATCTATCTGATATAAAAATTAATATCTCCATCGCCCTTCATATTATATAATATACACATCTTTTTTTTTTTTTTAAACAAAAGTATACATTTTTATTCTGTTCTATAGAATTTTCTGTCCCTCTTCTGGATCCAACAGACCTGCTTATGATCCCAAATGTAATATGTTCGCATGTGTGACTATCTCGAGGATTTCAATTTTAATGAAGATGGTCAGTCAAGAAGTAAGGCCTATCCCCGATTGATCGATGGGCAGGGTAGCCCTGGGGTAGAACATCGGTTTCCAACGCAAAAAGGTCCGGGTTCGAGTCCTGGCGATTTCGCTCCTTACTGGTTGGGTCGGTGTTAGTTTAATGTGAACGGCTGAGACAGGAGTCATGGTATCCCGCCCTGTTTCGTGCGGGGGCAGTACATACAATTGTATGACTTCCATCTTGGAGTCCGTCCACAATATAGCATATATAGTGATGATGTTGGACGTTAAACTCAACTCAACTCATCCTGGACTGATCTCCCCTTGTGAACTGTTCCTTCTAATTTATTAAACAAAGAAGACTCCATAAAGTCGAAACGTTTTATATTATCATGTTATTAAAATACCCTTATTAAGTTGTTTTTTTAATCAGTTAGTTGGTGACTGCTTTTTTATAATTATAGATTTTTCCCGTTACCATTGCGTCCTACTTAATCCTATAACTTCAAATATTCGTAGTGTTTCAAGACTTATGGTTTAGCTATTCTACTATTATAATTTTATGCTCATGCAAATGAAGTGGTCAGTTGGTCAGGCAGGGGTTATCCCGGGATTATCTCCCCATGTCAACTGGACACTGGGCAGGGTATGGAATTATACTCGAGAAAATCGGAGGAAAAAAAAAGCGGGGGGGGGGGTGGGGTTGGAGGGATGCAATTAAAACAAGACTGACAGTATCAGATCATGGTCTGTGTGTGCGTGTGTGTGTGTGTGTGTGTGTGTGTGTGTGTTTGAGAGACAGTTCCCGCGTGTTTGTTCTTGGACGCTCGCTTCAAATAATTGCTCATTTTTGGTTGACCCGGGTTCAAGAAGGGGACGTAATTAAGAATTGCAGATTTCTTAGAGTTACAGCCCCTGGTTGCAAATTAAGGTTGTGGTGCATCGAACAGTTGACAGCATTGCATTAACATTTCAAGTTTAATCAGAGCAATGAGGAGGAATAATTATACCATGATGCACGAGAGAGAGAGAGAGAGAAGGAGAGAGAGGGAGAGAGAGAAAGAGAGAGAGAGAGAGAGAGAGAGAGAGAGAGAGAGAGAGAGAGAAAGAGAGTGATAGAAAGATAGATAGATAAATAGAGAGAGGGGCATATATACATAGAGAGGAGAGGAGAGAGAGAAGAGAGAGAGAAAGGGAGAGAGGTAGAGAGATATATAGATAGAGAGAGCAAGATTAATGAGAGAGAGTGAGAGAGTGAGAGTAATAGAAAGAAAAATAAATATATAGAGAGAGGGGCATAGAAATAAAGACACGAGAGACAGAGAGATTGAGAAGAGAGAGAGAGAAATAGAGATAGGAAATGAAGAATAGAGGTAGAGAGATAGAAAGAGAGCGAGACAGAGGGAGAAGGATAAGGGAAAAAAAAACAAAAAATAGACTAATAAAATAGAGAGAGTCAGAGTTGAACGATAAAAAGGCGGATAGGCAGAGATAAACTAAACATTAGAAGCTGACGGACGATAAAGCAAATCACAAAATCTGAACAGCAACATTTGATGGATAAGAGTTTACATTGACAAACAAAACAACAAAACAAACAACATCAACAACAACAACAACAACAACAACAACAACAAAAACAACAACAACAACAACAACAACAACAACACACCCTCCCTCCCACAAAAACACAACAATAAATACACGAAAAAAAAACCCCGTAAAACTTCTAAATTGTATCTTCAGAACAGAAATAGAAACGGTCAAATTTTGAGACAGTTGGTCATACAGAATGACCCCTCGGCTGGACAAGCTAATTAACTGCACTGCCTTGACCAGGTTGTCGGACACTCTGATCTGGTCCACTTCAACACTGGTCAGTTCCGCCAGGCAGATTGGAGTGACCAGCAGGGTCAAGGTCACTTTAAGTGACCCTCACCCAACATCAACCCCTAGGGGTACACCAGTTCTGGTGAGCCTTATTTTATAATTATCCTCTGTTTTTTTTCTTCTCTGATGATGATGTCACTCAATCTCTTTCATTCACTTTCATCTCTTTCTTGTTTTCTCTTTCTATCTCTCATTATCGGGGGACGCGGTGGTCCAGGGGTAGAACATCGGCTTCCGACGCAAAAGGTCCGTGGTTCGAGTCCTGGCGATTTCGCTCCCTGCTGGTTGGGTCGGTGTCAGTCTAATGTGACCGACTGAGACAGGAGTCATGGTATCCCCGTCCTGTCTAGTGTATGGCAGCACATAAAACTGTCAGACGCCAGTATTGAGGTCCGTCCACAAAAAAGCTTATATAGTGCTGACGTTGGACATCAACATCATCCCCCAGGGGTACACCAGTTTTGGTGAGCCTTATTTTTATAATTATCCTTTGTTTTATTCTTCTCTGATGATGATGTCACTCAATCTCTTTCATTCACTTTCATCTCTTTCTTGTTTTCTCTTTCTATCTCTCATTATCCGGGGGAGCGGTGGTCCAGGGGTAGAACATCGGCTTCCGACGCAAAAGGTCCGTGGTTCGAGTCCTGGCGATTTCGCTCCCTGCTGGTTGGGTCGGTGTCAGTATAATGTGACCGACTTTAAAGTCCATATGTACTCGCTTAACCTAGTCGCGGAACGTTTGTGATGTAGCCTAAAAGATGAAGTGTGTGAGTTGTATCTAGTTTTAAAGCCCTGTCTAGTGTATGGCAGCACATAAAACTGTCAGACGCCAGTATTGAGGTCCGTCCGCAAAAAAGCCTATATAGTGCTGATTTTGGACGTTAAACCAGCTCAACATCAACCCCTAGGGGTACACCAGTTCTGGTGAGCCTTATTTTATAATTATCCTTTGTTTTATTCTTCTCTTGATGATGATGTCACTCAATCTCTTTCATTCACTTTCATCTCTTTCTTGTTTTCTTTTTCTATCTCTCATTATCCCTCCACGATGTCCTCTTTTTCACTATATCTACCCCTATCCCATCAGTCTGTCTGTCTGTTTGCCGGTCTGTCTGTCTGACTGTCTATCTCTCTCTCCATGTCTCTCTGTCTCTCATCTTTGTTAGTCTGTCTGCTTGTCTCTTTTTGTGTGTCTCTGTCTGTCTGTCTGTCTGTCTTTCTGTCTTTCTGTTAGTCTGTCTCTATCTCTATCTCTATCTCGATAAACATTCGCTTTTATTTTACTCTTCAATAAACTCTCTTTATCTCTTCTTCTCTGTTGATGATGTCACTCAATCTCTTTCATTCCCCATTATCTCATTGTTTGTTTTCTCTTTCTATCTCTCATTATCCCTCTGCCTCCATGGTGCCCCTCCTATTTTTTTCTATCTCCCATATCTCTGGCTCCCTGTTTGACTATGTGTGTCTCTGCCTGTCTCTCTCTTTCTCTGTATGTCTGTCTGTCTGTATGTCTGTCTGTCTGTCTGTCTGTCTGTCTTTCTGTCTGTATGCCTTTGTCTGTCTGTCTAACTGTCTGTCTCTGCCTGTCTCTGCCTGTCTCCGTCTGTCTGTCTGTCTGTCTGTCTGTCTGTCTGTCTGTCTGTCTGTCTGTCTGACTATCTGTCTGTTTGTCTGTCAGTCTGTCTGTCTATCTCTGTCTGTCTGTCTGTCAGTCTGTCTGTCTGTCTGTCTGTATGTCTGTCTGTCTCTCTGCATGACTTTGTATGTCTGTCTGTATGTGTCTGTCTGTCTGTCTGTTTGTTTGTCTTTCTGTCTCTCTCTCTTTCTCTCTTTTATGTCAGTTATGTTACTCTCTTCATCTTATTTCCCCTATCTCTCTATCCCTATCTGATAAAACATTCGCTTTCTTTTTCTCATCAATAAGGTCTCTTTACCTCTCTATATCGATGACTTTATTTTATCTCCCTCTCCCTTTCTTGCGCTATCTTTGTTTCTTCACCGCTCTTTCGTCATATCCCTCTCTTTCTCTCGCTTTTACTCACTATCCTTCTCTCTGCTCGATAACTTTCTTTCTCCTTAACTACTTCTTTCTTTTTTCTTTTTATGTCTTTCCTTTCTTTGTCATTGAATAAGGTATTTGATAACCCTTGATTAATCTGATTTTCTCTTTCATTCTATCTGCCTTGTTTTTTTCTCCCCTTCTTTCTCTGCTTCAAAAACTCATATTCTCTACTGCGCGGTGAACATGGGGTAGAACATCGGCTTCCGATGCAAAAGGTCCATGGTTCGAGCCCTGGCGATGTCGCCCCTTACTTGTTGGTTTGGCGTCATTTAATGTGACTGGCTAAGACATGAGTCATGGTATCCCCGCCCTGTCTCGTGTGTGGCAGCATACAAAATTGTCAGACCTCAGTCTTGGGGCCCGTCCACAATATATTCTATACAGTGCTGACGTTGGACGGTATATAAACTGTTGGATTTTTCCCCCTGTGTTTAACTTAGAATCTTTTCTTACTTTCTACTTCCGTTTGTATTTACTCGTCTCCAACTTTTTTTTCTCTCATGCTTCTTTCTCATTCTAACCTATCTCTCTTAGCAGATAAAATTGTCAGATATTAGACTTGGGCCCCGTCCACAATGTAGCTTAGATAGTGTAACGCCCTTATCTCCATTTTCACTTCTTTTCTCTATATCACCTTCTTTGGATCTGTTGGATTTTCCCCCCCTGTGTTTATCTTAGAATCTTTTCTTCCTCTCTACTTTCGTTTCATCTTACTCGACTCCAACTTTTTCCTTCTCATGCTACTTCTCATTCTATCTCATTGTTCTCATTATCTCACTGTTTAGTCCTCCTGAACTTTCTTGTTTTGTTGAACATTACTATTCTCCATCTTATTAAGTCATTTCTTTTTATCCCTATCTCTCCCTCCCTGCATATCTCTACCTCTCTGGGTTTAATACCTCTTATTGCGTATTTTTCCATCCCTCCAACTTTTGCGTTCATATTTCTCTGCTCTCTCTCACTCCCTCTATTTCTCTCTATCTCTCTCTCTATCTCTTTCTGTAACTCTACCATTGACAGAACCTTTTATTTTCGACAGTGTTGAACATCTAGCCTTCTCTCGACCTCTCATACTTTCTTTCTCCTTCTCTCTTCCCCCTCTCTCTCTACCTCTTTATCTCTACCTCTTTCTTCATCTCTAACTCTATCTTTGCCATAACCTTTTATCTTCGACAGTGCTTACACCTAGCCTTCCCTCGACCTCTCATACTTTATTTTCCCTTCTCTCTCTCTCTTTCTCTCTCTCTCTCTCTGCCTCTACCTCTTTCTCTATCTCTAACTCGACCATTGCCAGAACCTTTTACTTAGACAGTGTTAACACCTACCTAGCCTTTTCTAGATCTCTCATATTTTATTTCTCATTCTCTCTCTCCCTCTCTCTCTCTACCTCTTTATCTCTACCTCTTTCTCTGTCTCTAACTCTACCATTGCCATAACCTTTTACTTCAAACAGTGTTAACACCTAACTAACCTTCTCTCTCCATCTCTCTCTCCCTCTCTCTCTCTCTCTCTCTTTTCTTCTCTCAAATTCACTAAAAACACCACTACCTCCATCCACCTTTTTCAATAGAGCGGTATACCGGTACATAGAACTAGAGAACTGCGAGAATTTAGCTACACCAACCAGGCATTTCAAACACACACGGACACACGGACACACGGTGGCAAGTGGCCCCTAATGGACAAGGTTGTCTTCCATGCTGGACACTTCAGAGAAATGACCACTGGTCACTCCAGAGGGTTTAAGCTCACCAGTCGATCTAAGCTCAGGCTGGACCGGACAGTGATGGAGAGACAAACGCCTGGGCAGTGAGTGACCACTGGGCAACACTGGACACTGGACATAATCAGAGCTTCGTGTGAGTAAAGATTTTGTACAGATGAAGATAGGAGAATGAAAGAAAAGTTCAGGAAAGGAGAGAGAGAAAGAAAGGAGCGAGGAGAGAACTAAGGGAAGGGATACATACTTGTTTTTAAAGAGAGAAAAAAATGAGAAAGAATGAAGAGATTTTAAAAGATTGTTAGAGAGATGAGTAAATGGGCAGTGAGAATGAGAGAGAGAAAGTGAGGGGAGAGAGAGGAAGGGGAAGAGAGGAAGAGAGAGAGAGAAAGAAAGAGAGAGAGAGAAAAGAGAGATGGAAAGAAAGAGAGGGGAAAGAGGGAAAGAGAGAAAGAAAGGGTTAGAGAGAGAGAGAGATAGGGATAAAGTTAGAAGCCTCAAATTCAATTCCAACGGGGAATGGAAAGAGGAGACTTAATGGAATAAGAATAACTGATGCAATGTAATTCGCGGGTATAAATAAAACATCTGCGACAACAATTCAGGAAATATAAATACTGATTTTTACATTCTCTTTAAAATACTAAGAGTTCAAGTTCATTTTAGAAATCAACACGACTTTTTCTTGAACAACTCTGCAGTACTATTTCGTATGACCTTCAACGATGACGTCAAAGCATAATGTCCCAAACACCAAGTGAAAGCTGATGAGCTGTCTGATTAAAATTGGGTCATAACTACAAAATCGTCGTCGTAAACCTTCTTAATATAATATACCTTAAGACAAGTCGTAAGCTTAGGACACCGTTGTACTTACGACTCATGGTCAGTATGATGGAGCGCAGACAGGTTGACGGGCTGACCCAATGACCAAACACTGGCGTCTCACCTTAATACCCTACTCCATCTCTTCTGAACACTGTCCGGTTAAATTGTGTGAACTCTTATAAGAAGTAAATACATGTAATTATTTGGACCTAGGATTATTTTACTTACTCTGTCTCTCTCTCTCTCTTTCTTTCTCTCTCAGTGTCTCTATCGCTGTGTGTGTCTCTCTGTCTCTATGTCTGTCTCTCTCTCCTTTCCTTCTGTGTATGTCTGTTTCTCTTTCTCTTCCTTTTTCTCTCTATGTGTCTATTTCTCTCTCTGGTAGCTCTTTCTCCCTC
>RQTK01000684.1:28276-41195 GCA_003991915.1 Elysia chlorotica | reverse complement strand
CCCCGCCCTCCTCTGCGCTCTCTCTCTCTCTCTCTCTCTCTCTCTCTCTCTCTCTCTCCGCCCCTTCACCCCCCACATTGGGGGCACGATCTTTGACTCCATGTCTGATCCGTTTAATCAAGGGCATATCGTCAGGCATGCGGATGAGCCCCACGTCAAAATCTGTCCTCAGTGATAATATACAATGTCATGTATAGGAGTGTCTGGGTTGAAAGGTCATACTAGGATCACATAGCGTCTGGAACTGACACAGTTCAGTTGGTGATCAATTAAGACCTACAGACTGAAGGTCGGGGTTCAAATCTAAATCTTTGACTTTTGTTTGTCTCCGTAAATGTTTATTCGGGAAACTTAAAGGGTTTAAATCTAATTTAAAAATTTGCTTTTAAATAAATTTTCAGTATTTCGTTAAAAGTCACTATGCCGTGTTAGTTTGCTGGTGCGTTTGCATTCGTTGTTTAAGGCTGTCTAGGATGTTTTAGGTATGTCTAATGTATGTGGGTGGAAGGGGGGGGGAGGCAGGTTGGCCTGGGGTAGAACATTGGCTTCCGACTTAAAAAGTTCGTGGTTCGAGTCCTGGCGATTTCATACCCTACAGGTTGGGTCGTTGTCAGTTTAAAACTTAGTGACCGGCTGAGACAGAAGTCATGGTATCCCCGCCCTGTTTCGTGTGTGGCAGCACATATTGTCAGACGTCATTCTTGGGGTCCGTTCACAATATAACTATATAGTGCTGATGTTGGACGTTACACCAACTCAACTCAACTCCCTGTCTGATGTGCATGAAGTTCATATACCCTGTGACTGAAATGTCTGAAATCTGTCTGTCTCTTATGTTTGAACTCTGTCTGATGTGCATGGAGTCCACCTGGTCTGTAACTAAAATGTCTGAAGTCTGTCTCTTTTGTTCAAATTATGTCTGCCTTGTCTGTTTCTGTCTTATGTGCCTGAAGTCCATATACCCTGTGACGGAAATGTCTTAAGTCTGAAGTCTGTCTCTTATGTTCGAATTCTGTCTGAGGTGCATGAAACCCATATACCCTGAGACTGAAATATCTGAAATCTGGCTCTTAAGTTCAAACTCTGCCTTGTCCGAGATATGCCTGGCCTACGTGGTCAGTGTGTGAGCAAACATCATTAATCACGACGATGCTTATTTTGTGGCTGCTCACAAATGTAACGGCGAATGGGGAGGGAAAGATTGCCAGTGAGGAATTTTGAAATTTTCAAAAGCACTAGATTTCACACCCACTCCAAAATGCCATTTTGTTGTTGTTATAAAATCATTAGGTTTATTGAAAAAAGCTTGACCTCCTACAAATACTCATTAGTTTCGTAAAACAAACACTTTCAATAGTTTCAAAGGGTATGGTCTTAACTTAAAAATGAACAAATTAATTTTGTACCACTCAAAATGTATTAATTTCCTTTAATATGCATCAAGTCTTAAGCAGACATGAGTGATCATGTCTATATAATTATACTCTTTGGTGCAGTAGTTCAAATGCATACGTATATACTTTTAGTTATCCAAGAGACACACAGACAGAAACAAAGAGGAAGGAGGAGTTACAAACTAAAAGAAAAAAAAACGTTTGGGGGGGATACAAAGAGGGGATACAAAAAGTAGACATGAAGGCGCCACTAAAGGCACATAATTATATTGTGTGTCATAGTTTCTGTTTACAATACCTGATTGATAATTATTATTATATGAGGGCTTCATGATATTATATTTATCAGTAATAACATCGTCACATTGTCTTTCTGCGACATCTTTCATCACTCAGTTTACCACTTTGTAGGCCTATGTCCAAACGGACAGACATATGTCCATCAACACAAACTCGTAGAGTTCAACTTCTATTTCTCCTAGGTTCACTTCGGGGAAACCCATACTTTTATAATTATTATGTCTATCAATCATTTTCGCTTTCGGGAATTCTTGAAATTATCTACAATGAGCTTAACCCTAGGTGAACCATTCTGTTGGCTTAGGGTTAGGGGTAGCCTTATTTGGGGATTTAAACAGGACCCAACGCATTTCGAAATTTCAAATATACTTGCACTGGTTGGATTTCTTTTTCTTTGAAATTTTTGGTGTGAATTCATCCTTTGAAGTTGAATGGGTTCTTTATGTGTCAATTTTCATTGTTAAAATATAGAGCCCTACAGGGCGTTCATAAAAACATAAGTTTATAAAACCTTTGTCATTCTGCATGTCTTTCTGTTTGTACCTCTCCCTCTCTCTATCTCTCTTTCTTTCTTTCTCTCTCTCTATCTCTCTTTCTCTCTCTCAATCTCTGTCTCTCTGTCTGTCTCTCTCCCTTACCTTCTCTTTCTGTCATAAAAACATAAGTTTATAAAACCTTTGTCTTTCTCTCTCTCTGTCTCTGTCTCTCTGTCTCTCTGTCTCTCTGTCTGTCTCTCTCTGTCTCTCTCTCTCTCTTTCTCTCTCTCTCTTTCTCTCTCTCTCTCTCTCTCTCTCTCTCTTTCTCTACTAAAAAAATCTGAGAACGTGCAACACAATAATTACTTTACAACCCACAACAATTTTAGTCTATGTGAACATTGAAATGCATAGCGAAAAATGTCCTCCCGAAACTTGCAAACGTGCGTTCCAAATACAAATGATAGAGAACACGAACAAAAACCTAAACAAACTGTAACTAACACCGCGCCAGGAAACAAATAACATGTAGCGCTTTTGGTGCGATTTATCATAGGGTCTTCTCTGTGGCTAATAAAAAGTTTCATGGTTTTCCCGGTTTCTTATACTTCACGGTAGTCTTTAAAAAAAACTGAGCATGCACGAAAAGTTAAACAAATAATTACACTGATTACATTATTAATTTTCGGTACATTTATTACGTTCTGAAAAATAGTACTAATAACTCCCTTGAAAAAAATTGCGCGTGGAACAATAGATTTTCAAAGAAGTTGGTTGGTTGGGTTGGTTTAACGTCCAACAGCAGTACTATATAGGATATATTGTGGACGGACCCCGGGACGGACGTCTGACAATTTTTGACTCCTGTCTCAGCCGGTCACATTATACTGACACCGACCCAGCCAGTAGGGAACGCACCAGCCAGGATTCTAACCTGGGACCTTTTGCGTCGGAAGCCGATGTTCTACCCCTAGACATCGCGCCCCCGATTTTCAAACATTGCAAGTAGTAAATAAAAAACCCCACACTAGAACAAAAAATAACATTTTAAAGTTATAACAATTAATGTTAAAATAATAGATACAAGGACATACTTGTAAGGCTAATTTGAAATAGCCGTTTTTCCGAGTTTTGGTAAATGGTCTATCATCACCACAACAGTTCGCAGAACTACAAAGCTTGGGGTTTTCTGTGTTGATTTAAGATGGGATTAGAAGAGAGGAAATGGAGGATGGAGAAGGGAAAAAAGGGGTTGGCGTCGTTACGGGAAAAAATCCAGGTAGATGTAGTGGTGCAGGTTTCCTGTACATAGACCTGTACCTTTTCAACTCTTGTCTGCTGCTCCTCTTTCTATCCGTCTCATATTGTCTCTTTGTCTGTCTGTCTGTCTCTCTGTCTGTCTGCCTGTCTGTCCGTCTGTCTGAATGTATGTATGTGTTAATTCCCCGTCTCACAAATGTGCCCTCTCTCTATCTCTCTCTCTCAGTCTCTCTCTCCTCTCAAACATCGCCATGTCTTATTGCTACATCCATTAGCACAGGAGCCTCGCCAAATTGAGCGTGAAAAGGAAACATACACATCCTAGAAACACCATACACTTAAAACCCAGAAGGCAGAGCTAAAACAACAAACACAGCAGCTTCTCTAGAAGAAACGAAACAAAACAAAACAAAAACGCATACATCTTTCTTCAGACGTAGGCTTAACTCTTTAGACACTTTCCGCTGTCATTACAAACCTTACGATAGCGAAACCAAAACGATAGGTAAGGGAATCTTGCACGACGTCCAATCATAGCTCTATCCTAGACTTACGGAGCCAATGACCGACCCGAAAACCTAATGCCTCATGGTCGTGATTACGTCATCTGTAACTATCTAGTGGATCGCAAAGTCTTTACTGTTTTCTCTTCCGCTTTTCTACTGTGCATTCTTCTTCTTCGTCTTCTTCTAATTCTGCACACCTGACTCTCATCCATATTAGTTTTTCATCACTTTTCCTCAAACCGCCTTTGAAAATTCTTTTTTTCTGGCTGTCAAAAGGGATTCGCTTCGTTCTAGATCTAGATCTATTCCAAATGAAGTGGTAACTTTATTTTAAAATGCACGAAGTTTGTACAAGTAATTCCCCATCGTCTTTTTGCCATGACGTAGAATGACAGTTTGTTACGCCTGAAGAAAACAACATGTTGGGAAGATTGTTGGTTTGATGGTTTTTTAACATTGTATCATCAGCGACTAGGGATAGACCATATCGCGAACGAGTTCCAAATTTCATGTCTGATATATTTCAAGATATGTTATCTGACAATTAGTGTTATCTTTTCGCCAATCCTAGTAATACACAGCCCTAGTAACTCAACTATAATGCTCTTAATAAATTATGAAACTTTTGGTCGAAGAAAAAAAAAGGTCTCGTAGTGTAACGTCTCATAGTACTAATTATATAAACAAATTAAAATAAAAGCCTTGCGATCCACATCACGATAACGTATGACATAATGACGCCGCTTAGGCATGGAGTATTGTGATCGCTCATTGGCTCCGTAAGTCTAGGATAGAGCTATGATTGGAGGCCGGTGTAGATTCCCTTACGTACCGTCTTCGTTTTTTTTGTGATCCATATCACCGCAAAACCTGTCGGTAGAGCACTGGGCCGACGAGCTGAAGGATTGAGCTTCAAATCTTCGATGATATCCCCTTTCTGAACAGCTTTTATCAGAACTATAATCTGTTAAATCTTAATCTATATAGCTATCTATCTACCTAATATCCTTAACACTGACTGCACCCTATACCGAAATCTGGGACTTTGCCCGTCTCATTATGACTTGTAATGATGTAATCATACTGACACTAACCCAGCCGAACCAGCAAGAAAAATCTCGGCGTTCGAACTCTTCTGCTAACAGAGCACGGATTTAATATTAATTATTTTGAACCATGTGAGCGGCTGAGACAGAAGTCATGGTAACCCCGCCCTGTCTCGTGTGTGGCAGCACATAAAATTGTCAGACGTCAGTCTTGGGGCCCGTCCACAGTATAGCCTATATAGTGCTTATGTTGGACGTTAAACCAACTTAACTACAACCCAGCGAAACCAGACGGATAAAACTAGACGTTCAAAGCTTAAAGAATCAAACCGCACTCTTCAACTAAGAGAGCACGCACTTTATATTTGAACCACCGAACCCACTGTCAAAAGGGGGTTGAATATTGAGTTGATTTAACGTCCAACATTAGCACTATATAGGCTATATTATGGACGGGACTCAAGACTGACGTCTGAAAATGTTATTTACTGCCACACACGAGACAGTGGGGATACCATGACTCCTGTCTCAGCCGATCATATTAAACTGACACCGACCCGACCAGTAGGGAGCGAAATCACCAGGGCTCGAACCACGGACCTTTTGCGTCGGAAACCGATGTTCTACCCCAGTACCACTGCGCCCCCCTCACTGCCCAGAGCGGATGAATGTAGGTCGTGAGTCGTGAGGTTGAAATTATCTAGGCTTCACTAGGGTCGTGAAAAAAGTACGGTTGTTCATTAGTTTGTGCGTTTATTACTGCAGCCCATAATAGTAATTCAGGTAATGCTATTGATTGGTACTTTCTGTCAATCTGTCTTCCACTCTCTCTCTCTCTCTCTAGAGAGAGAGAGAGAGAGAGAGAGAGAGAGAGAGAGAGAGAGAGATATATACAAAGAAACAGACAGACAGAGAGTGCAGAGAGTAACAGAAACAGAGACAGACAAGCAGATAGGGAGTGAGAGAAAGACAGAGAGAGAGAGAGACAGAGAGACAGAGAGAGAGAGAGAGACAGAGAGACAGAGAGAGACTTTTGTTTTGTTTCTTCACGTCAAACTTGAGCGCAAAAAGACATTTTGTGGACGGATCTCAAGACTGACCTCTGAAAATTTAACACGTGCTTCCACACAAGAAACAGGGCGTAAAGACCATGACTCCTGTCACAGCGTCACATTATACTGACAGCAACCGAACCAGTTACAGGGAGAATAAGAGAGAGAGAGGGAGGGACAGAGCTAATAAGAGACAGAGAGAGAGGGAGAGAGAGAGAGACAGGCAAAGAGACAGACTGGGATAGAGACAGAGAAAAAGGAAGCGATGAAGACAGAGAGACAGAGAGAGAGAGAGCGAGCGAGAGACATTGGGCGAGAGACACAGAGGGAAAGAGACAAAGAAATGAAAAAGAGAGACAGACAGAGACACAAATACAGAGGAAGAGAGAGAGAGAGAGAGAGAGAGAGAGAGAGAGAGAGAAAGAAACATAGACAGACAGAGACAGAAAAAGAGTGGCAAAGACACAGAGATAGAGAGAATCAGAGACAGAGGAAGCAATTGAGACAGAGATAAACAGACAGACAGACAGGGATAGAAAAAGACAGAGTGGCAGAGACACAAAGATAGAATATCAGACAGAGAGGGAGATAGTCTCTCTCTCTTTTTCTCTCTCTGTATGTCTGCGTTTCTGTCTCTGTTTCTGTTTCTCTCTGTCTCTCTGTCTCTTCCGTGAAAAATCGCTCGCATACATTTCGGTAACCTTAGAACTCGTCTCGTTTCTCTTGAGGTCATAACAAACTTCTTGCAGTGAAACTAGTTTGACAACAAAGGAAAAAGAAATTAGTTCTTTTTCTTACAGTTTTTTTTTGTTGATAAACATATTTTTTTTTGATCCAACCATTGGTGGGACTATCTGTTAGACTAGCAAATACCAACCAAGTACATATGTTTGTATCTCTGTCTCTATCTTTATCTGTATCTATCTCTCACCTCTCTCATTCTCTCTCTCTCTCTCTCTCTCTCTCGCTGTCTTTTTAACTCTCTCTTCGTTTGAATTTGCCTGTCCATCTCTCCGGATGTTTGTTTATTTGTCTGTCTATCTGTCTCTCTATCTCATTTTCACCCTCTACCTTTATCTATGTCTGAGTCTCTCTCTCTCTCTCTCTCTCTCTCTGTCTCTCTTTGTTTGACTTTGCTTGTCCGCCTCTTTGGCTGTTTGTCTGCCTGTCTGTCTGTCTGTCTGCCTATCTCTCTATCTCACAATTAACCTCTCCCTTTATCTATATCTGACACTCTCTCCCTTTGTTCTTGTATGTACTTCTCTCTATCTCGAAGTTCAGCTCTCTTTTCTGTTTAACTTACTTTCTTCCTCTCTCTGCCTCTCTCTCTCTATCTCTCTCTCTCTCTCTCTCTCTCCCTCTCTCTCTTTACCTCCGCTTTCCGCTCCATCTCTCTTTCTCTGTCTGTATCTTTGTTTGTCCGCCTGTCAGCCTATCTGTTTCCTCTTCTTCTCCCCTCCCTAATTTTGTCGCTTCTCTCTGTCTCTCTCTGTCTCTCTCTGTCTCTGCCTCTCTCTCTCTCTCTCTCTCTCTCTGTCCTGCCTCCGCCTCTCTGATCCAATGACTTGTAGACCCCCCCCCCTCCTCCCCTCTTATCTTTATACATAAAAACAAGTCATGCACAAGGGTAGTGTCCTTTTCATCTAGAGTCAAAATACCCACACCCTCTCACAAGACAATCATTTGCGATCTTCTCTCCCCCACTCTAACAGTTGTAGCTACACTTAACCCTTTAAAGGGGTGCTCAACACCTAATTAAACTAAGAACCGGTACATTGTATCTCTAACATTACAACGGTACCGCTAACATTCAATTTGAAAGCAATAAACTCGATGTGAAGCAAAAATAACGAGGTCTTTAAAAAACCATAACATCTTAATAGATGTTACAACTGTTCGCAAGGTGGGGATAATTATAGAGATCTAGATATAGATCTGGGTAGAGAGTACAACATAAGCTGACATCTCGTCGTAAAACGTTGAAGGCGTTTTAAGAAGAGTCGTAAGCTTATACCGACATTGTACTTAGGCCTACGATGCTAGATCTAGATCTTATAGACTTTCATGAGTTATGAAAAAAATCCACTGCTTGTTTAAGCCATAACGATAATTATAAAATACACTTTAATAGCATGATGACCCCCCCCCCCCTACCCCTTATTCCACCCTTTTCAAACCATCCAGAGTGGTTTTCCTCCAGCTGAAGATACTTTTACTTGGAGTAGAGTCCTCAGCCCGTCACCTAGAATTGAGTTGTTGAAAATACTTTGGTAGTTAAATGGAAGTGGGTCATTATTTTTATTATCTTAGTCCGGACTATGTTTTAATAGCTAATCAATGCTATGTTTGCCATCATCACCGTCATTATCATCATCATCATCATATCATCATCATTCATCATCTTCATCATCATCATCATCATCATCATCATCATCATCATCATCATCATCATCATCATCATCATCATCATCATCATCATCATCATCATCATCATATCATCATCATCATCATCATCATCATCATCACCATCATCATCATCATCATCATCATCATCATCATCATCATCACCATCATCATCATCATCATCATCATCGCAAGTCTTCGTGGTAGAGCGTTGGGCACTCATCAGGAAGTCCGTGGATCGAAACCCGCGAAAGGCAAACTTGTTTGTCTGATTTTACCTTCTACTAATTAGGTTGGTGTCAGTATATGCATAATGTGGCCGGCTGAGACAGGAGTCCCGGTATCCCTGCACTGTCTAGTGTGTGACAGCAGGTACATTTAGTTACTCTTGGGATCCGTTGCAAAATTCAAAAGATGGCGGCAGGTCCAAATTTTGTTCACTTCTAAGTCTATCAGTTGTCATACAATAATAGTGAGCGTGGTTTTTTGTTTGTTTTATCGTTACTGAGGGATCATTATTATTTAGTCAAGTGCCAGTCAGTCATTTCAAGTCTTTGCGAATATGCCCGAAAAAAAAACAGGAAATTCCCAAAGACGAAGGCAGTGTCAATTGTATTATTTGTCCCCTAAGTCCATCAATTGTCCTACAATAATACATGTAGTGAGTCTAGACTTGTCTTCCCTTACGTTTTCACTGGGGGATCCTATACAGCCAAGTGTGCATGCACTTATAAATAGATTTCTATATACCTCTACGATAGTGTCACTGTAGTGTAGGACCTCTCAGAGGAACTAAGGAGACGTTTAACAGAGAGAGAGAGAGAGAGAGAGAGAGAGAGAGAGAGAGAGAGAGAGAGAGAAATTCACGATCATGAGTTCATGTCCAACGCCTCTTTAGATATAAACCAATCAGTTTTCTTCAATCTTCGACAACAAGACCGACAAAACAAGGAAATCCCAAAAGCATGACTGCAAGCCCCGTATCCTTTTGTGTCCCCTAAGCCCATCAATTGCCCTACAATAACATTAACAAAAGCAATGGATTTTTTTCGGTTTTATCCTCTCCTAATTTTCCATTGAGAAATCCTATTCGACAAAGATGTCTTTACAAATACATGTCCACGTTTGTTACCAAAGTCTTGCCAAAGTCTCGTCATAGACTGATCAAAGTCTCGTCATAGACTGACCATTAGTGACCAACCAGGCAACTGCCTTCTTAGCGAACAAGACCGACAAAGGAAGAACATTCCAAAGGATGACTGCGCATGTCTTTGATGCGAGACGAGCGGTAACCCTGGTTATATCATTACACAAGGGCTCGTGTCATTTTTATACAATGGGGCATCTGTCGCCTTGCTGTCTGTTCTAGAATCTTTCTTTCTCTGTCTCTGTCTTTGTCTCGGTCTCTTTCTCTCTGTATGTCTGTCTCTGTCTTTGTCTCGGTCTCTTTAACTCTCTGTATGTCTTTCTGTCTCTGTCTTTGTCTCGGTCTCTTTCTCTCTGTCTGCCTGTCTGTCTATATATCTCTCTGTTCCTGTCTTTCTCACTTCATCCTCTCTGTGTGTCTGTGTGTCTCTCTGTTCCTGTCTCTCTCACTTCCTCCTCTCTGTGTGTCTGTGTGTCTCTCTGTCTCTCTAGCTCTCTCTCTCTGTCTCTTTCTCTCTGACTGTCTGTCTATCTTTCTATCTCCTCTCTATCTCTTTCTCTCCCTTTGCCTCTCTTCCGCCCTCTGTCTCTTTCTCTTTCTCTCTGTCTGTAAGTCTGTCTATATATCTCTCATCCCTTGTCTCTCTCCATTCCCTCTTTCTTTCTGTCTCTCTCTCATTCTCTGTCTTTCTCTCCTTCTCTCTTATTATTTGTGGTTGCTCCATCTTTCTTCTTCTTCTTCTTCTTCTTCTTCTTCTTCTTCTTCTTCTTCTTCTTCTTCTTCTTCTTCTTCTTCTTCTTGTTCTCTCTCTCTCGCTCTCTCACTCTCTCTCGCTTCTCTCTCAACCAATCTTTGTTCCTCTTTTCACCTGTCTCTGTCTCTGGATGAGGTAATTTAATCACCATTCTCTCGAGCATTTTAACAAAGCAACCATTTCCAGCCATTTGGTAAAAGAGCCTAAGCTACACCTCTTGTTGCCAATATGTTGATTCCTTTCACAAACCAATAGAAACCTTGCGATAGCTGGACACATAACGAAAACAAAGACGATAGATAACTAAATCTACCCCAGGGTCCAATCAAAGCTCTATCCTAGACTTACGGAGCCAATGAGCTTTTAGAAAACCCCGTGCCAAATGGACGTGATTATGTCATCCGTTATCGTGGTTGGATCACAAAGCTTCTAATGACCATACAGGGCCAGTGGCATGGCGACACTGACCCAAACTGGACACATGTTTTCGAGGTCACTCCCTAGCCCTGGTGATTATATCTCTTTGTGTTTGAGTTACCTCACCATAAATCCTGGACACTAATGGTACCTTTGACGTCCTGTGAATGAATATCTGACAGGGTTTTCTATCCTCTATACCGTTCTCTGTCTTGCTCTTTCTTTCTTTCTCGCACGTTTTTATATATCTCAATACCTTTTGTCTGTTGCTTTATGACGCCTCTCCCTCCCCTCTCTCTCTCTCTCTCTGTCTCTCTGTCTCTCTCTCTCTCTCTGCCTGCCTCTCTCTCTTTTTCTCTCTCTCTGTCTGCCTCTGTTTGTCTAACTCCCTGTTTCACAGAGCCCCCCTCTCCCTCCCTCTCTCTCTCTCTCTCTCCCTCTCTCTCTCTCTCTCTCTCTTTCCGCTCACCTTTGTATAATAAGTTTTTCTCCTATCTCCTAAGATTTCCTCATGAGTCTTAAACCCAGACCAAGGCACCAGCTCTCTGGGGTTTTAAACAATGATCTTGGTACGCAGGGGGGCGCGGTGGTGCTGGGGTAGAACATCGGCTTCCGACGCAAAAGGTCCATGGTTCCAATCCTGGCGTTTTCGCTCCCTATTGGCTGAATCGGTGTCAGTTTAATGTGGCCAGCTGAGACAGGATTCATGGTATCGTCACCCTGTCTCTTGTGTAGCAGCACATAAAACCGTCAGACGTCAGTCTTGGGATCCGTCCAAAATATAGTCTATATAGTGCTGATGTTGGACGTTATACCAACTCAACTTCAACTTGTACTGATACCAAGGCACCAGCGCTCTGATGTTTTAACCATTGATCTTGGTAAGCAAGTATATTTATTCTACATATAAGGACAGACCTATGACAGTCACTAAGTGAAATAATAAAAAATCTGACAATCTATAGCATCCTTTTAACTACCTCATCTTCAGCTCAGAGGACAGCTATCTGCTTATCCTTATTTAGCGTTGCAAATTAACACGAACACAAACTTTTTAAAAAAAAGTAGATAAATTAAATGCAAGGCTTCCAAAAATATCAGGCAAAATCACCGAAGAAAACTAAGATTTGCATTAAGAGTCCAAGTGAAATATATTATTGAAAAAGTAGAAACAGTTTGGTCATTTCTCATTATTGCAGTGTAGGCTGAGTAGGCCTAACAAAAATTACTCTCTGAGTATCAATTGGAACGAACCCCCGTACTAATTTATGAGAAATAGATCACAGTTACACTTATTGCGCTAATGACATGTTCACTCCCATTTTTTCGGTGACTTGGTCTGTTTTTAGAGAGGCCTCGAATAAAGGTCATGAAAACGTGTTTGTAAATTATTTTGTGAAAACAAACCGACAGTAAAACACTTACATTCAAAGCACTCTGGTAAGACTTCTTGCAATACCCGCCAAGCATAATGTGACCGGCTGGGACAGGAGTCATGGTATCCCCGCCCTGTCTCGTGTGTGGCAACACATACAATTGTCAAACCACCGTCTTGGGACCCGTCCACAATATAGTCTATATAGTGCTGATGTTGGACATTAAAACCAACTCAACTCAACTCAACCCATCAAGCAAGCATATAAATTATTTGTCAAGAGCTTATTTCTTGCTCTATAAAATCTGAAATGTTGATGTAACATTTTGCCAGTTTGATGGTCTCAAAGAATAATTTATCGCAACATAAAACTATAGGAAAAAGGGGGTTTCCCCGATCTCGCAACTTAAACCATAGGAACTTTTTTATTTACAATATATTATTGCGCGCGTTCATATTCTCATAAATGCCATCAGAAAACACTAGATCTACTTTATTGTTCTATAAATCGGAAATGTTAATGTTACAGTTTGTGAGTGTGCTAATCTCAAAGAATAGCATTTTTCGCAACACAAGCTCTTGTATATTTTAGGATCTAGCAAAAGCGTTTTTCCAATCTAACAACAATGTGTATACAATGAATTTCTGCGTGCGCTGTCATACATGCCATCACGGCAATAACAATAAAGTTTGTGAGGATTCCTAAAGCTCTCAACCAATCAGATTAAATGTTTGTACACTTCCGGCCTCGTCCGATTGGCTGAGGGGATCTTTTCATCGAGGTCACGT
>RQTK01000684.1:18276-25776 GCA_003991915.1 Elysia chlorotica | reverse complement strand
CCGCCAGGTTGTAGTTGAGTTAGTTTAACGTCCAACGTCAGCATTATATACACCGCCAAGTAATTTTCAGTTGTAGAAATCGAAAATCGAAGCCCTCTCTTACTTTAACGTCTCCTAAGTCTCAAATAAAAAAACAGATCTTGCGATAACGGGACCCATAGTGAAGACGAAGACGATAGGCAAGGGAACCCACCCCGGCGTCCAATCATAGCTCGAACCTAGACTTGCGGAGCCAATGAGCGATCAGAAAATTCCATGTGCGAAGGAAATGATTATGTCATACGTTATATAGTGTTGATCGCAAAGCCTATAAAGTCATAAAAAGCGACGGGAACCGGGACTGTGATACAAGTGATATAATGGCTAACATTGACATTTTACTGACGTTGTTGTTAAGTTGGTTTAACGTCCAGCAACAGCACTATATAACCTATATTGTGGACGGGTACACCATGACTCCTCAACCGGTCAAATTAAACTGACACCGACCCAACCAGTAGGGAGCGCAATCGCCAGGGCTCGAACCACGGAACATTTGCGTCGGAAGCCGATGTTCTACCCCAGGGAGCCCAAACTGTGACACCAGTGATATAACTACTAACATTGACATCATACTGACACCGACCCAAACAGTTGATAACACGACAACCAGAGCGGGATTCAAACTTGAACCTTCTGCATACAAGGCGTACGCTCTACTCTTTGGCCACATAGCCTGTGATACTATGATACCAGTGATATAACCACTAACATTGACATCATACTAACACCAACCTGAACAGTGAACAACACAGCATCCAGATCGGGAATCAAACCGGAACCTTCTTCATAGAAGGCGTACGCTCTACTCTTTGGCCACAACGCCTTTGATACTGTGATACCAGTGATATAACCACTAACATTGACATCATACTGACACCGACCCAAAGAGTGAATAACACGGCAATCAAAGCTGGAATTAAACCAGAACCTTCTGCATAGAAGGCGTACGCTCTACTCTTTGACCACAACGCTATATAGACTATATTGTGGACGGGCCCCAAGACTGACGTCTGATAGTTTTATGTGCTTCTACACATGAGACAAGCCCGGGATACCATGACTACTGTCATACTCACACCGATCCAAACAGTGGAATAATACGGCAATCAAAGCGGGATTCAAACCGTAACCTCCGTCACAAAAGGCGTACGCTCTACTCTTTGGCCACAACACCTGTGATATAACCGCTAAGACTGACATCATACTGATACCGACCGACCCAAACAGTAAATAATACAGCAATCAGATCGGGAATCAAACCGGAACCTTCTGTATAGAAGGCGTAAGCTCTACTCTTTGACCACAACGCCTGAGGGTCTCCTCCCAATCCCTCCGATCCCACAACCTCACCCCATCTTCAATACCCCGTTTAACCAACCACCTTTTATCACAAGGAGGGTGGGGCATCATGTCATTGATATTGGGAATACGTTTTAGACAGCTCTGGGTCTGGACTTTTACGTTATCAATTACATCAGTGACTCATACCATCTCTCCTCCATCTTTCCCTTTTTTCGATTTTGTTAATAGTTTTTGTTGTTGTTTCTATTGTTGTTTTTGTAGCTGTACCGGGAATTAAATTTTTTTTTTAGTTGGTATATTTTATTTGTACTGGAAATGATAATTTTGTTTCTTGTTTTTTTTTTCCTTCTTTTAGTATGTACTGGAAAGTTAAAGATAGTTTTTGTTTGTTTTTTCTTTTTATTTTTTATTTCGTATCTGCAGTAAATAGGAAAAAAGTTATAAATATTACGATTGCCGTCAATGGCAAAGCTACAACTTTACGCCCCCCCCCTAACAAAATAAAACAACAACAACAACAAAAAAACAACAACAAACAAACAAAAAACAAAACAAAAACAAAACACCCCCCCCCCAAAAAAAACAACAACAACAACAACAAACAAGACAAAAACAAAAACGAAACAAAAACAAACGACAACCAACAAAACAAACAGAAACAAACAACAAAACCAAATAAACAACGACGACAAAAACAATAACATAACTACTATTTCATTTTGAACGTATTTCCCCATCTAAACACAGGTCTAAAATATACCTTTCGATAATTTCTTGGCTTGACAGCTGGTCTTTACATTACAGTTTTACAAATTAGACCACGGTGACTATCTTGACTGTCTGTAGAGAAAGACCAAAGTAGCAATTACATAGCTTGACAGCTGGTCTTTACATTACAGGCTTACAAATTAGACCACGGTGACTGTCTTGACTGTCTGTAGAGAAAGACCAAAGTAGCAATTACATAGCTTGACAGCTGGGTCTTTACATTACAGGCTTACAAATTAGACCACGGTGACTGTCTTGACTGTCTGTAGAGAAAGACCAAAGTAGCAATTACATAGCTTGACAGCTGGGTCTTTAAAAAAAAAACAAAATCCCCCCCCCCCCACAAAAAAAAAAACAAAAAACAAAAAACAACAACGACAAAAACAACAACATAACTACTATTTCATTTTCTTCGTATTTCCCTCTCCAAACACAGGTCTAAAATATACTTTTCGATAATTTCTTGGCTTGACAGCTGGTCTTTACATTACAGGCTTACAAATTAGACCACGGTGACTGTCTTGACTGTCTGTAGGGACTTTAGGCAGATACCAAAGTAACCGCATCCAGTTTGATTGATTTCTACTGCGGTTCTAGATCTATGATTCAATGTTTTCAGCGCTGGTCCCCGCGCCCCCACTGGTCGAAATTACTCACCCAGAAATCCCCCCCCCCCTCAAAAAGAAATATGCTCATCCGCCAAACAGTGAGCTATTTAAAGTGTCTATTGTCTATTCATACTGGAAATTGTTATTTTGTTTGTTGTTTCTTTTTTTAATATGTAATGGAAAATTAATGATAGTTTTTGTTTTCGTTTTGTTTTTATATCTATATGTTTATAGAAAAAAAAAAACTATAAATATTACGATTGCTGTCAATGGCAAAGCTACAACCGTAATATACAGATTGTTAATGCAACCGCTCAATGCTATCCGCTGCCAAATTATGGACATTTCTTTAAACTAAACAACAACCACAACAATGTTTTAGCAATAATTATGTTTAATTTAAATTGAAAACGCTGCTTATAGATAGACCTACAAGTCATGCAGACACTTTCTTTAAAAGTAATTAGTCGGTTTATTTCAATTTAAATAAATTATACTAATTGCTCTTGAATGAAATCGGAGAAATATTGTTTTTTTTCAGGGACAAATTTGCCAATGTTTGTTGGCACCCCTATAATCAGTATTTCGAAGAAATTTGAGACGACAGTTTAGGCTTTTCTTTTATGTTTAATGCCTGTATGATTAAAAGTTTTCCTTTTCACATCCATTAAAATGGTTGGTGGTGCAAGTGCTATGTTTGGTCTAAAATGAGAATTAGAGATAGGGATAATTTTTTTTTACTCATTTTAGTATTTGCTGCTTTTATCCTGCTAGAACCTGAAATTTACATACTTTTACCTTTCATTATTTTCTTTCTCGTCCTATGGGGTATTGACTTGTTTCCTGCAGGATGTATTATAATAACTGTCAAGATAGACACGGACTTCCTTTTGTCAACTTTCATATTAATTTTAAGCCTCTGACCGGCACAATTTCCCAATAACAGAAATTGCAGCAATCAAGTTGCATTAAAACCTTCACACAAAATCTCCTACAGACACTCAGTGAGCGTATGTAAATATACTAAATTAAACAGATCAAAGAAAGAAGGATAAGTCCCGCTCAAACACTCTGTTGTGGGAAAATCTTATTGTAAAGATAAAACAATCTTGTAATCTTTTTCTATTTTCTCTCTACCTGTCTCTGTCTGTCTATCTATCTGCCTGTTTGTCTCTATCCGTGTATTTCTCTCTCTCCCGCTCTTTCTCACCCTCCTATCTCTCCATCCCTATCTTTCTCCCCCTCTCTCCCTCCTTATTTTTATCTCTCTCTAGATGTATCTCTGTTTAGCAACAGCTATTTTTTTCTGCGTGCTCGTCTCTACTGCCCACTTTTTGGTCCTCTCTTCGTGTACATGTGTATGAGTATTTTTCTCTGTCTTGTCATTCTGACTCTCTCTCTCCCCCTATCTCTCTCTGTCTCTTTCTCTCAACATTCCCCATTTGTTTGTGCTGACACTGGGGCCAGGACAAGACGAGACTAAGATGATTTCTGTGGTTTCCAAGAATCGCCAGCCTTGTAATCAAGGGGCGAGAATGCATCAATCAGTCAGGAAAACATCGCAGCATAGAATTTGATCGATGCGGTAGAGTCTCTGACAATACACCTTTTGCGATTATACGACGAAAACGAATTACATAATCGTACCCATTAGACATTACATTATCGCACCCATTAGACATGGGGTTTGGATTAATCACTGATATGCTCCGTAGATCTAGAACAGAGCTATGATTGGACAGCGATAGAGATTACCTTAACTATCGTCTTCGTTTTATTATAGACCCAGCTATCGCACGGCTTTTAGTACAAGTATGGAAGAGGAAGCAAAAAATATGCCAAAAAATAGATTCGATTCTTCACTGTTAATGTGACTACTTGTTTACGGTTTGGTTATTTTGAGCGTTTAAAATCTGAGACTTGATAATTATTTGTGAACTCGAGTTATCATTATGAATGTCCTTCCCTTTTCTAGCCCATTGTGACTGGATAACACAAGAATCCAGGTCTCCCCACACCGCCTCGTCTGTGGCAGCACATACAATTTTCAGACACCTGTTTTGGAGCCCGTTCACTATAATGGTCTATATAGTGTTGACTTTGGATGTTAAGCAATCAACTCAACTTTTAACTGACAACACTGGAGTGGTAAATTATACCACTATAACGTTGTTGTTGTTGTTGTTGTTATTTTTCAAGAATTTCAAAAAAAAAAAAAAAAAATGATGACACGAGATACAAAACGTTCAGACCAGCCCATATCCTCTAAGTCTCCAGAAAATATCCAATTACAAGACAGACTGACAGTCTTGGGGACTTCGATCTCCTTTCTCTATAGGAAGGATGAAGAATCGTCAACAGAGACCAATACTCCAAGGCTCTGGGTCCGATACTGACACTTTTATAAGTAAATCAAACATAGTGAGTCCACAGTGAGAAGCGAGAGTGTCTGGGTGGATGTGGCCAATGTGGATAGATGTGGATAATGTGGATAAATGTGGTCAAAATAGATAATAGACAATGTGGATACAATTGGACAATGTGGGTAAATGTGGCCAATGTGGATAAATATGGCTAATGTGGATGGATGTGACCAATGTGGATAGATGTGGGCAATGTAGATTTAATGTGGCCAATGTGGATAAATGTGGCCAGTGTGGATACATATGGATAAATGTGGATAAATGTGGCCAATGTGGATAAATGTGGCCAATGTGGATAAATGTGGCCAATGTGGATAAATGTGGATAAATGTGGATAAATGGGTCATATGGATAAATGTGGATAAATGTGGCCAATGTGGATAAATGTGGCCAATGTGGATAAATGTGGCCAATGTGGATAAATGTGGATAAATGTGTCCGATACTGACACTTTTATAAGTAGATCAAACATAGGAGTCCATAGTGAGAAGCGAGAGTGTCTGGGTGGATGTGGCCAATGTGGATAAATGTGGATAATGTGGATAAATGAGGCCAATGTGGAGAAAGTGGATAAATGTGGCTAATGTGGATAAATGTAGCCAATGTGGATAATGTGGATAAATGTGGTCAAAATGGATAATAGACAATGAGGATACAATTGTGGATAAATGTGACGAAATGTGGATAAATGTGGATACATGTGTCTGATACTGACACTTTTATAAGTAAATCAAACATAGTGAGAAGCGAGAGTGTCTGGGTGGATGTGGCCAATGTGGATAATGGACAATGTGCATAAATTTGGTCAATGTGGATAATGGACAATGTGCATAAATGTGATCAATGTGGATAAATGTGGATAAATGTGGCAAATGTGGATAAATGTGGATACATGTGTCTGATATTGACACTTTAATAAGTAGTTCAAACATAGTGAGTCCACAGTGAGAAGCGAGAGTGTCTGGGTGGATGTGGCTAATGTCAATAAATGTGGATAAATGTGGATAAATATGGATAAATGGGACCGATGTGGCCAATGTGGATAAATGTGGCCAATGTGGATAAATGTAGTCAATGTGGATAATGGACAATGTGGATAAATATGACCAATGTGGATAAATGTGGCCAGTGTGGATAATGTACAATGTGGATAAAATGTGGCCAATGTGGATACATGTGTCTGTTACTGACACTTTTTTAAGTAGATCAAACATAGTGAGTCCACAGTGAGAAGCGAGAGTGTCTGGGTGGATGTGGCCAATGTGGATAATGGACAATGTGCATAAATGTGGTCAATGTGGATAATGGACAATGTGGATACATGTGGTCAATGTGGATAATGGACAATGTGGATACATGTGGTCAATGTGGATACATGTGGACAATGTGGAATGATGTGCCTGACCACATGTGGTTGTCCTTTAAAACACGAGTCAATGTGGCTGATGCAGCTCTATAGAGATGTGGTAAAAGTGGCCAATATGTTCCTCTGAAACTAATGTCAATGTGACTGATGTGGGTCTATAGAGGTCTAGTCAATTATGACCCATAAATTATGATCCTCTAAAACCTACTCCGTGTGGCTGGTGTGACTCTGTACAGGTATGGTAAATGAGACCCCAAGCTTTAGTTAATGTGGACAATTATGGCTTTCTACATTCTGTTTACTGTGGCCAATATTGATCTATAGAAGCATAAATAATATGGCCCTCTACAAGTATGATAAATGTAGTTGGTGTGGCTCTATATAGAAGTCTGCCGATTGATGTGGCCAATGTGACTCTTTCTATATCTAATCCATATGAATGATGTGGCTGTCTACCAATCAGACCAATGTGGCATTCCAACAGTCTGTTTGATTTGGCTGATGTGGTTAATATGGCTCTCTACTAATCAATTAATGTGGCCAATATGTCCCCCTAAAAATAATGTGGCCCTTTACAATGTGGCCAATATGTCTCCCTAAAAATAATGTGGCCCTTTACAATGTGACCAATATGTCCCCCTAAAAATAATGTGGCCCTCTACAATGTGACTAATTACACATTTTTATGTGGCTTATGTGGCTCTCTAAACTATGGCCCTCTAAAATATGGCCCTCTACAATGTGACTTTCTACAAACTATTCACGTGGCTTATGTGGCCCTCCAAAACGTGGCTCTCTAAAATATGGCCATTTAAAATGTGACCCTCTAAAATGTGTCCCTCTAAAACGTGGCCCTCTAAAACGTGGCTCTCTAAAACGTGGCCCTTTAAAACGTGGCCTTCTAACACGACTTTTCGATTGGACACATAATTTTTTTTCACGGGTTTCGAAACCAAAGGCGGAGCCTGAACAAACATCTCCCCCCTCTCCT
>RQTK01000683.1:236981-275966 GCA_003991915.1 Elysia chlorotica | reverse complement strand
CCCACACTATTTACTGTTTGGCAATATTTAAAATTGTTAGAAATTAGTTTTGGGACCCGTCGTCATGTAGGATCCTCATTGGAAACGTGAAACTAGAAGAGGACTTTATATCCCATTTTTTTCTCATTCAGGGGAAATTACTCTAAAAAAAAATAGTACGTCTTGTATTTGGTATCACATGTAAACAAACCACACGAAACTTTCTTTCCACATTGAATGTTAACTGGTTCGGATGCATCGCTTGTGTATTGTCAATCGAAATCTATACCAACAGACATGTTGCTTGTCTATTTGTATGTAGATTCTATAAGGCATAATATCTAGAATGCTCTGATGAACGCGTAAAGCAGTCATGATGTAGAAAATACTATTGTAACCTGTGGAACCAGTTTGACAAGGAAGCATAAACGCCCCATAACCTGACAGAATGCAGGATGGAAAAAAGGAAACGTAAGTATCCCTCAGAGTGAGAGAATAAATTTATCTTGTCTTGTTATGCTGTTGTTGTTTTTTATTGCAACAAGTAGAGATAATACCTCACAGCTTGTTGCAGTCACACCCATCTGGATTGCCAGGATCCTATTTGGTTCTCACCAGTTCTAGCTCACATAAATTATTGCTCCAGGTGTCTGCTTGTGTACAGCAGTGCCATACCCCGGGTAACAGCTTTGACTGGCTGGCTAAACTATGTGAGTGAATTAAGGCAGAAAGTATCTCCTATTAATAATAATACATTATCTGTATGTAGAAGCAGTGGATGCATCAGTTTAGGTCAACAGTGTTGAAGACGAGAGATACAAGGTCTCGTATTAGGCCAAGAACGCACTTGAAATAAGTAGCGACTATAACCGTGGAAGGGACAGATACCCCACCATGTACTTTCATAGTTATCCATGGTAAAAATAGAAACATGAGAAAACGAGATGCTGGTGACGCCGAGATACCTGCCACTGAGTATTTAGCTGTATACGCCAACATGGAAGAGGAAGGTAATAAGACAAAAAAAGAAGGGAATGATGAAGTTTCTAGCTTAAACTCAAAGTGATGCCCCAATCTTGAAAGTCCGAAACTCTCCTTTAAAGATGGGGACTTGGAACGTCCGAACACTCTATCAAGTTGGAAAACTTGACAATCTTTTACAAGAGATGGGCAGTTTAAAGGTCCAAAAACTTGGAATTTAGAGTGGAAATGGGATGATAAAGAAAGATAACTTTTCTATATATTATTATGGTGGGAAGCCACGTGCTGCGAGGTGTTGAGTTAGTTCATCTAGCCTGCGTTTGAGGGTGGCTTTGGGGTAGCAGATCCTAACCAACCTGAAGGCCAGGCTGCAGGTAATGCTGCGTTTGGTGTGATGTGGGTGACAAGATGACCTGTGCAAGTAATCAAATGTGTCTGTGGGTTTGGAATAGAGGTCTGTGAGTAATGTATTGTTGTGTAGTGTGACCATGGCGTCGAGGAATGGTATTTGTGTCGGTGAAATGTAGCTGATGAATTTGATGTTGCGGTGGACTGAGTACGCATGCAGTATGAATGTATTATTATTTATAAAGACTGGCTCGGCCGTGGGTCCACATGAGAAAATATCGTCAATATACCTCAGCCAGATTAATGGTTCTGCTGGGAAGGAGCTCATTTACTGGCTCTCCAGGGAACCAATAAACACCATGACGTTGCTTTAGTGATTTATGTCTGTTGAAAAGGTAATTTACACTGATCATAGTGTTGAACTTGAAGTATTTTAAGCTAATTTTTTGTTTTAAAAAGAAGGTACATTTGTACTACGAGCTATCAGGGTATTATGGTAATAAAGAAAAGATGAAACCATTCATCCACTTGGACAACACACAAAATCAGAACACCAAAAAGACATGTGGTGGGAAAAGATTTTTGTTTATTGTTATTGGTAGTACAAAAGCAAGAAGCCACAATACTCATCAGTAAAAGAACACTTGGTGTAAAATCACAAGAATCAAACAACTTTCACATTTCTAGAGGTAGACCTATCTAGGAGGGGAAGAAATATATATTAGTATAATATTGATCATAACAATTCCACGAAAGGAAAAAATAAACCACGAACGCCAAGTTTTTTTTCTCTCTATAGAGTCAAAATGTATAGATTTATCCTTACACAAACCTAACTTGACAAAATGAAAAGTTTAAATCAAATTTGATACTGAAACTTTGACCTAGATAAACCTAACTTGACAAAATGAAAAGTTTAAATCAAATTTGATACTGAAACTTTGACCTAGATAACGACTGTAACTAAGCATTGCACCGAGCCTTTTACCCTATACTGTTACGTATTCGATCAATACGAGACTTTTGGTTAGATTGATTCTTTAACATGCACAGAACCAAAAAAGGAGGAAGATATAAAAAATATTGCTGCATTAATAACAGGGTGAATTCAGATTAAATAAAAATGTAATTAAAAAACAAAAAACAACGGACTGTATGTATCTCAACAATTGAATATTAAAAACAAATATCACAAAGTCCTCTCTAGTTGATTTACATAAGAAATACAGTTTTATCTTTGAATAGAAAAACAGTAAAAATGCCATAGGTCTAAATACATTTCTCTTTTCTTGATTATTATTTAAATTTAAAAAAATTTGCTTTTTGTTTTCTTAAAGTCCATTGTCAGCAATTATGCCTCCTTGTGGAGGAGTCCTTAGACTAACATCTGACAATTTTTTTTACAAGCTGCTACACAGAGAAAGAGTGGAGATACCAGGAGTGTCTTGATCAATCACATTAATTTTACCAACACCGCAGTTCAAACAGCAGGAAAGAAGGCTGTTTGATCATGACTCAAACCCCCGACTCCTGACAAGAAACTGCAAGCTCTACAAACTGAGATAACTTTTTGCTTTTTCTGAGAGCCAAAGGGGAGAAGGGAAGATGCATTTTGTAATACTATCACAGCCTTCGAGTGAAGAAATAAGTAACAAAGGAATTCAAACAACCAAGTTTTCTACCTAAAAAATTAAGCCTCATTATTTTTTTCTCTCAAAGCTTTGAAAATTTCTGTTTCAATGCGCTAAAAAAAATGAATATTACAAAAGGTCAACAAAAAAACATTAACTCTAACAAATAGCCAAACTTTTTGGAGACATTTACAGTTTAAACAGAAAAAAAAAATACCTTTTGTCATGAGCACCCTTTTTTTTAATGGTTAGTATAATAATTAACGCTACTGTCTGATCCACACATGATTACAACTTAGAACTTATAAACTGTTGCATCTTTTGATGACCACAGCAACATCATGATGGGCAGTAAAATTAATTTTCACATACACTTATTTTACATACTTATTTATACATTTTGTAAATATTTGTGAACCAAGGAACCTTTTCAATATATATGTATTTAGGAGAAAAAAAAAATTTAAAAAAAAATGTAGAAAATTTAAATTACATGCTGAGATTATGAAATGAATGTAAAAGTGCATTTAAAATAAATCAGTCCAAATACAAGAGGTTTAAAAAAAATCAGATTTCTAGTTTTGTGATTAATGTGAAGCAAAAAAATGATAACTTTGCATACCTGTCTGGTGAAATAACAGACCCAAAAAATCATTACTACATATGTATCATGCTTTATTAAAAGGTTAAATGAGATAAATAATCATAAACTAAATAAATTTTTTTAAATCCAAGACTGAAAAGAAAGTAGAAAAAGTTAAGAATACAATTCATGCTTTAGCACGGGTTCAACAGTTACCACCGAGTTATATGCATAATAGCAAGTATACTGTAACAGGAGATATCCACCTTCTAATCCAACTCTGTCAGTGTCTACTCTAGTGAATTTCATGCTTTAGCATGGGTTCAACAGGCACCACTGCGTTATACGCATAATAGTTACCGGTAGTACACTGTAACAGGTGGTCTCCGCCTTCTAATCCATCTCTGCCAGTGTCTAGTGAATGTGCAAATGTCAACTACAAGAGGTTCAAATGTCATCTGAACTACTTTGAAGCTTGAACATGAAAAAATTTACGACTTTGGCAAGTTCATGACCTAAAAGATTTAGGATTTAAGTATTTTAAAAAAATTCTATTGAATTTCATTGAATTCAGTTGAGTTGGTTTAACGTCCAACGTCAGCACTGTATAGGCTATATTGTGGACAGGCCCTATAGGTCACAATAACTGACACCTACCCAAAGCAAGGGGCAAAATCGCCAGGGCTTGAACCACTCACCTCCAGCGTCAGAAGCAGATGTTCTGCCCTAGGGCTTCCGCGCCCCCTGAATTTCATTACCAAAACCTCTAAATGTGAAGATGGTGACATGTGACTCACTTATTATGCAAATTTAATAACAAGAATGGGTTTTACTCTCAACCATTGATATCTACTTGTTACTGATAGGACTGTCTTTTGGTAATGGATTCCAATTATTTAAAAAAAAGGGAAAAAATTCCGCTGCAGAACGGCACTTGGCAGAAGTATCTTTCTCTCAAAAGAAGATAAGTTTAAACAATAAATATTTGAGAAAACTTTACACACAAGATCCAAGATAATAATATCATTGAATTACATCAATACAACAAAGCAACCACTCAGCCTGAGTCTACAGTTGTATGATATGAACCACAGTGGGTCGCCAAGTTGGGACTGTTTGGCACAGAACATGTTTGAGATAGAACTATACGCCACACAATACACACATCAATCAATGATCAAATAGCTATTTAACTTTTCAGACTTTCTAAGCTACACATTAAGCCTTTCAACGACAACTACATGAAACCATAATCGACCAACCAGTCATCCTTTACAACCAGAAATAGTTTTATCCAATTTTCTTTTTTCTGTTTTAATTCCAAACTTATAAACCGTGATAAAGGCAAGGCATTTTCTACGTTAAATATATAATACAGGCAAAATTCCTACCATGTCCCTTACCTTCAAATTAGTAGAATTAAAAATTCATGTCCATCTTATTTTAAGTACATGTGAGTTACTTAGTTACAGTTAAGACAATGTTACTATGCTGTATTTATATAATGAGAAAAAAGTCAATAAAAATAGATATAGATACACACATGTTGAGGTCATTCCTGTTAAAGTGACACCAAACAGACAAGGGATATAAATATTGTAAACAATATTGGAGTACACTCTACATACAATGTAGCCTCCATGAAAAATTTAAATTAGTAAAACAAGTCTTTGTCCTGTAGGCAAGACCTGAAATTGCCACCGCATAAAGGACACCTTCATTTTATATAGGAAATTAAAAAAAAAAATTAAAGATTGATGATGATGATGATAATAATGATATTGGTAATGATGGTTGATAATAATAATAATAACAATAATAATAATAATAATAATAATAATAATAATAATAATAATAATAATAATAATAATAATAATAATAATGACAACAGTCATACATGTAGTCTTAACCAACAAAAATCACTCGGCAAGTGTAATAAGCATAAAAAAATAAAATATAAAAAAGTGCTTTTTGTGCATATAATTTTGTTTTTAAATTGATTTATTGTTGTTGTTGAGTTGGTTTAACGTCCAACATCAGCACTACATAGGCTATATAGTGGACGGGCCCCAAGAATGACGTCGGACAATTTTATGTGCTGTCACAAACCAGACAGGGTGGGGATACCATTACTCCTGTTTCAGCCAGTCACAATAAACTGACACCAACCCAAACAGTAGGGAGCGAAATCGCCAGGGCTTGAACCCATTGCGTCGGAAGTTGATATTCTACCCCAGAGCCAAGGCGCCCCCATTTTAATATTGAACTACAAGAAAGAATAGTTGAAGTTGGTTTAACGTCCAATGTCAGTATTACAAGAATGACAGCAATCATAAACAGCACCAACCAATCAAGATCAGACATTTCCTTTCACTTTTAGCAACTCCTAGAAATATTTACGCAAGGGCCAAAATAAGGCAGTTTTAGCTTTTAGCACTCAGGAGACATAAGTAGGGCACAATTATAAGAAAATCACAACAACCCTGATAGTGATACATTTAAGGTTCATATTCAACTTTTACACACAAAAATTTAGTCAAGCAGCTAAAATCTAGAAAAACAAAAAGCTTCAGATGGAAATTTTTTTTTTATTCACTACATGAAAAGCTAATAAGCTTTAATAATTTGTGTATATTTCACTGTTGAAATAAATTTTTATCTTAGCACATGCAGCAATGAGATCCTTCATTTTTCTTCCATATAAATTATACATCTGCATACAAAAAAAGCCATGAAAATCCTCTGAATTTTAAACATTCACATTTCTCATGTTGTTTAACAGTTTGCAAATTTTAAAAGTAAAAACTTTTCAAAAAGTCAACTATTGCAGTTTGAATATTCAATTTTCTACAATAAACAATAACTGTCTTTGCTGGCCTTCAGCCCAAATCAACTGCTGCTCTGTACCTCTCATATAGGTATTTCTTTATTCAGTTCTTTCCATATCACATGACAAAAACTGTTTTTTTGTTGTTTTTTTTCAATGTACAAATAAATAAGTATTTGTAAATTTATAAATGCATTTACTTTAGACACTTCATTACAATTTTTTTGAAAACCCCACATGATATATAGATATATAATACAATCATTTTAATTAAAAAAATATACAAAAAAAAAACCCTCTGTACAATTCACTACTGGCAAAAAGACTCATATATTTATACATGTATATAAATATGTATTGTAATACACATAGGCCTATAAAACTGTATTTTTTATATTTTCAAGAATACCAACATTAATACACTTAACACACTTAGTATCTAAAAGGGCATGGTATGAAAAAAACAATAATCACATTTATCCATAAAATAGTTGCCTTCACGGAAAACCTTGATTCAAATAATTATATCTAGTTATCACATGCTGTAAATTCATTAAAAATGTAGTAAAATAAAACAGATTCCAAATTTCACGGTCACAATACTGTGAATATACACAGTTCTTTTTCTGAATTTCAGTGCATGGAAAAAAACAACAACAACAGCAAAAGAATGTACAAAAGAATTTTCAGAAAGGAAAAATTTAGCTTAACAAGCAGAAATAGGACTGGTGTACTATAAGTAGAATAGTATAATATAAAAAAAGAGAATTAATTTAAGTAATTCAGAGAAAGTTTGCCGCGGCAACTGTCTTTTTAATGTTCAGGCAGGTAAGGATTATTAAATAATTAAACTCGTAATAGGGGGAAAAACCCAGATATTTAAAGACTAGTCAATATTCTTTTTCTACGGGAAAGAAAGTTGTATGTAAACCATTATTTAAATTTAATGAGATCTGAAAGCATTGGTGTAAATATATAAAAAATGTACTACCATTAAAGTATATGTCCGATTGGTCCAATGAATACTGTTAAGAGGGCCAAGGCAAGTTGCCGAGCTATATGGTCAGATATCAGATCTTTCTCTCTTTTGAGCAAATGATTACAAGCTAACTCTAAAATAATCCGATTGTCAGCTGCCAAACCACACCTACCTTTCTTGACAAGAGAGGTAGTTTAAAGGGGAGACAAGCATGAACAAATCTCAGTTTCTTACCTTATCTGTCAGAATTCGAATTTTTCTCTACAGATTACAAAGTTTTGCTGCACTCTTTATGAAAAATCTGAACATTTACTTCATAACAACGAAATACGAGAAAAAATTTCAAAGGTCAGTGAAATGTACCTATTAAAATATACAAACAATCGCTAGTGAAGTTTTTCTAATATGATGCACTGCGGCTCTGTATACAAACACTAACCAAACAGCCCCAAAAAAGTGTGAGGAGTCTGAGAAAACTATACAAAGCGGGAAGATAAAAGTCGCACGCCACAGTTCAGAGACTCAAACTGTCATTTTAGACTTCACCACATTCCCAAACGGTTGTAACATTTTGAGGTCAAAATAAGATGTCATAAAAAAAAAATATTTTTAAAAGCCTGGTTTAGCCATTTTGAAACAATTGAGATATCAAAATTAAAAAAAAAAACAAATTATAGAAAGGAAAAAGAGACATGAAAGTACATTGAGCTAAACAAAAACAACTTTAAAAATATTTCAGTGTGTGTTTAATTTTGGGTACAAGTGGTCCTGTATATTCCGTGTAAAGTTTAAGTCATTCAAATAGTTGAGCATAGAAAAGCATGCTGAAGTAAATTCAAAATAAAAAAAAATAAAAAAGAGCTTTTGTAGCCACAATAATGGACATAAACTCTGTGAAAATATGTGTGATTCGACAATGTAAAGACAATATTTTGACACAAGTTTCTTGTGCGCCCATCAGTAAAATGAAAAAAAAAAAAGAATGTGAAGACAAATAGGCAATGCCGTTAATAAAATGGTATTTAAGCACCATGCCGTCCTGAAACAAATGTGTTGACAATAATTATACAAATTATATTTTATGCATCAGATCATGAAGACTGACAGGTGCAATGGGGAATAGCGAAACAAAATTAGATTTGTATAAAATTTACTGATTCACAAACAATGAAAAATTAAGTACATAAAATGAATCTGAAAGAGAGGCATTACTTGTTAAATCACCAAGTCATTTTGAACTGTACAGTAAAAAAAAAAAAAATAAAAACAACTTTGAGTCTGTCGAGTTGACTTTTCTACAATATCCTGTGGGTAAAGATGCATATAAAATAATTTTTTTTTTTTTTACTTAGTAAGTTGGTTATTTTATTACTTTTTTTTTAGTATTTTAATTTTGTTATTATAGTTGTTTTAATACATGCTTTCTAACACAAATTGAAAACACTGTTAAGAAAATGTATAAATGGAAATATAAACAATAGAACATGCTTTGCAAGTAGAACTTTGCACCGATCAAAACCCGCAAGACACAAAATATTGAATCCATTGGTAAATATTATAGACGAGTATTGAAGTTAGAGTGAAAGATCACCCTGTTCTATATTGCTGCTTAACACTGTACGGAAACAGCTACAAGAGGGTTAGAAAAAAAACAACTCCATTTCACTCCCAGTCAACAGAATAAGGTCCAGCAGGATTACAAGTGCAAATAAATAGGTAGTCCTCCTCCTGCAGCTCAGGTATCTTCCTCTCCCCCCATCAGCTCCAAAGTCTCCCCTTTAGCTCCAATCTAGTCCAGGTCCCTGGCAGCTTCCTCGTCCAGATCGTTCTCTGCCTGGTAGTCCTCCTCCTGTAGCTCAGGTATTTTCCTCTCCCCCATCCGTTCCAATCTAGTCCAGGTCCCTGGCAGCTTCCTCGTCCAGGTCATCCTCTGCCTGGTAGTCCTCCTCCTGCCAGTGGATGTCCTGGGCCTTCACGATGGCGCGCAGCATCGACTCGAGCTTCTGGTTCTGCTCGCGCATGTCGAGCAACGAGCGCTTGAGGTCCTTCATCTGTCCGACCAGCTCCTCCTGGCTGTCCTTCACCTTCTCTATCTCCTCCTGTGGGTGAGGGGGACAAGGGGGCGGGGGGATATATGTAAGTGTGCCACACCACTGCTGTTACGACCACTATTACTACTGCTAATACTACTACTATATAAAAATGTATCCAAAAAGGAATCAAGAGCACAACACTTAAGAGTACACCTACTCAGTTGCTAAGGACCCTAACAGTACATGCATGTGTGCAAGTAATAGGAATAATAGTATCGTATACATGTATTTTTTCTATTTCTAGTTGTGTTTGATTTATTGTGTGCCTCAGTTTCTAAATTGTGCATATTCCTCTCTTTATTATACTACCACTACCACTACCACTACCACTACTACTACTACTACTACTACTACTACTACTACTACTACTACTACTACTACTACTACTACTACTACTACTACTACTATTATTACCACTACTACTACTAATATCCAAAGTGGAAATTAAGATGCATCATTATTATTGAACAACAGCAACAAACAACCACCACCACCACCACCACCACTGACCTTCTCCGGGTTAAGCGCTCGCTGCAGAGCCTTGGGGCTGAGGTAGGAGTTTGAGAGCAGCTGGCGGAGCGGGTTCGAGTACATGACGTTGGGCCTGATGGTGCGGCGACGGCAGAAGACCATGCGGCGGATGAAGTTGGGGATGATGCGCTCCACGTCCAGCGCCAGCTCCACCTGCATGGCCATCCTCTTGAGCGCGGCCTGTTCCTGCACGGCTTTGATGTCGTCGACAGCCAGACCGACCTGTGGGGGGATAGAACAAGGTGCAGACAATGTCATATCATGTCATGGACCTGTGTCGTCGACAGCCAGACCGACTTGTGGGGGGATATAGAACACGGTGCATATAATGTCATGGACCTGTGACTAACTAAATAGTTGGTTCAATGTTTTTAGGCCACAAACCTTATAACAGTGTCCACACAGTAAATAGGCCTTGAATGATGATGGTGCTCATGATGCTGCTGCTGCTGCTGCTGCTGCTTCACCTGCATGGCCATCCTCTTGAGCGCGGCCTGTTCCTGCACGGCTTTGATGTCGTCGACAGCCAGACCGACCTGTGGGGGGATAGAGCAAGGTACAGATAATGTCATGTCATGGACATGTGTCGTCGACAGCCAGATCGAGGATAGAACAAGGTACAGATAATGTCATTTCACGGACCTGTGTCGTCGACAGCCAGACCGACCTGGGGGGGAATAGAACAAGGTACATATAATGTCATGTCATGTCATGAACCTGTGACTAACAAAACGGTTGGTTCAATGTACAGGCCTACCTTTTAACAGTGTCCACACAATAAGTAGGCCTTGAACGATGATAATGCTGCTGCTGCTGATGATGATGATAACTCACCAACAGGTTCATAATGATGATGCTCATGATGATGATGATGATGATAATTCACCAACAGGTTCATAATGATGATGCTCATGATGATGATGCTGCTGGTGTTGCTGCTGATGATGATGATGATGATGATGCTCATGACGATGACAATGCTCATGATGATGATGATGATGATGATGATGATGATGATGATGATGATGATGATGATGATAACTCACCAACAGGTTCATGATGATGATGATGATGATGATGATGATGATGATGATGATGATGATAATGCTCATGATGATGATGATGATGATGATGATGATGATGATGATGACTCACCAACAGGTTCATGATGATGATGCTCATCATGATGATGAAGATGACGAAGATGCCGTAGGACGCCGCTGGGTACAGGACCGAGTGATCGTCACTGTTGAAGATGCCATCAAAGTCAAACTCTCCAATCATCATCACGGACGTTTTGATCAGTGACTTCCCCACAGAGTCAAACGGAGCCTGGAGTCGACGAGAAATGCCAAAACATGAACGGTTGAAAAAACAATTCACGTGCAGAGTATCTGGTCTATCCGTTCACGTGGCGGCCACAGAAAATAGGGCACATGGACTAATATAACAAGATCTAAATTTAAAAAAAAAACATATTTTAGACAATACTGACAAGGATAGTTTAAATATTTCAAAATTCAATCAAATACTTAGATGTTTGAATAACTTTAAAGCTTTGACACGATAACAATATCTGAACAGATCCGTGCATTTATAGCTGAGTTAAACCTGGATCAGATATTTTAGACCACACATCAGATTCTACCCATTAGCAAAAGATCTTTTTATATGAAGGTATTGGACAATATTGTCCTGTACATGTGGGAGTACTTTCAGCTCAATAACATTGTAGAGATATTTCTGATTAGTTTTTTTCCTTCTTCTCTAGAATGCAATAATGACACACAGCTTCTACAAAACATTGCAGCTTGGAGACAAATTTCAAATTCTTTCAAGTTTATTTATTTGCTTCAACTTAGAGATAAAAAATGTGGGTTTTTCTTAGTCTTGAAATTATTTTTTTTTTTGGTCTTTTACAGTGACTATGAAAAAAAAATCAACTGATTTTTTTTTCCATTTTTACCAACATTAAGAGAGAAAAAAAACCTTTGATGCATTTTCTGGTGTAACCTTTTGTATAATAGAGCAAGGGCAAAGCTAAACCTATGCCCCAATTCATCCCTATTAACATGTTTTAACACAATACAGTTCAAAACTAATACACAAGTGAGGTTTCAAGCTATCTCTCCTTATTTATTAAAAAAAAAAAAAAAAAACCAGGGATGCTTCTCTTCTCTTTATACATAGTTGAATAAAGCTAAATCATCCTTTTCACTCTTTCACTACTACTGCATCTTTTACGCCACTATAACATCCTGCTTGGATGTGCGGAACCAGCCTACCTGATTCTGAAACAGGGCGTGGAAGGCGAGCGCGAAGGCGATGATGAACAGGAAGAAGACGATGAAGAACTGGCTGAACGTGAACAGGATGTCGGTGAACATGACCACGTAGATTCCGAACCGAGGGAACTTCTGGATGAACAGAACCAGGTCCACCCACGCCAGGAACACGGCCACCGCGCCCAGGTGCCACTGCCAGTCCTGGGAGACGGAGACATTTCAGGGCAGTGGTCAGTACTGGACAACAGTTAAGTTGCATCGAAATGCACAACGCGATATAATAAGATTCCATCTACTTTTTCTTTTTCGCTTTTAAGCAAAAAACAAACAAAAGTTTGGATTACTACAGATTTATGACCAAGTCATTGCTAACAATAAAATATGCTCACATAAACAGGATACCAATCTTTAAAGACCTTATTTTGATGATACATCTGTTTAGATAAGAATTCTTTTAATGCTGCTGTCTCTACTTATACCAAAAATGCAGGTATCTCTCTCTTTCTCTCCCTGAACATTCTGAAAACTTTGTAACCCGCCTCTTCACGTTAATATAAAGGCTTCAAAGTCTATGGCGTACATATCTGTATCCGGTGGTCCTCTGGAACACACACACACACACACACTCTCTCTCTTTCCTATTCGCACTTAATGGTTGGGTATAGTTTCGCCTCAGTAAATTTGCTGCACCGGACTTACATAATTATGGTACTTTTACCATAGGGCGTTCAAACAACGTGATAGGCAATATCTGCCGCGCTAGAGCGTCCGTGATGGGGCGATAAGATCGGGTAGACAACCTGTTTGTCATGGTGCATTGTGTTTGGGATGTCTCAGCCTTGAAATCTCGACATTTGTTTATTTTAAAAGCAGCTGGTTACAAAGAAGCCTCTCTATCTCTCTCTCTCTCTTTCTCTCCTCTTCTACAACTTTGTAAACCGTCTCTCTCACATTTCTATAAAGACTTGAATATGTATGGCGTACATATCTGTATCCGGTGGTCCTCTGGCACTCTCTCTCTCTCTCTCTGTATCTCTCTCTCTCTCTCTCTCTCTCTCTCCCTCTACTCTTCTCTACTCTCCTTACTCTCTCTCTTTCATCCATATATAAAGGCCTGAAAGTCTATGGCGTACATATCTGTATCCGGTGGTCCTCTGGCACTCTCTCTCTCCCTCCCTATCTCTCTCTCTCTCTTTCTCTCCCTGAACATTCTGAAAACTTTGTAACTCGTTTCTTTGCATCTACATCTATATAAAGGCTTGAAAGTCTATGGCGTACATATCTGTATCCCGTGGTCCTCTGGCACTCGTTGAAGCTGATGACGAGCAGCAGCGCCGTCACGTAGACGATCCACTCGATCAGGTTGGTCCAGCCCAGGTAGTTCAGCTTGGCCTGGTAGATCTGTAACAGCTGGAAACACACACACACACACACAAGATGGAAGCTTGGGTTAGTTTTTCCTGGTCACAGACCTCTGGCTAGTCACTCACGAGCACTGCAAAATGAGCTCCCTCAGTCCCTAGCTAATGTTTGATCTTTTGTAATCTTGGACAGGTTTATTTATTGTATCACTTTTATTGTAAACGCTTTTAACATGTTTATCATATATCTATGTATTTTGTATTTACACCATAATTTTAGCAAAATGTATCTAATTGATTACTTGATAAAAAGTGTAAAGCGCTTTGAGCAACACAATGGGGAAGCTGCTATATAAATGCACTTAATTATTATTGTTATTAAATATGTTAATGTTGTTCTTGTTCTTCCTCTTCCTCTTCTTCTTCCATTATATTCATAAATGAAAAAAAACATTATATAGTGTTTTTTTCTATATTTTGAGGGCTCTAGCTCAAAATTTATATTTTCGACATGACCCTGTTTGCCCCACACAGAATTAATGACAGATGTTGAAAAGTAATGATGGATACTTTGCAAAGATGAGGAAGTGAGTCAAGCCCTTGCAACGCTGAGCGTCGTCACCAGGACGCAGTTACCTCCTTCAGCAGGTTGAACCCAGCCAGGGCTATGATCACGTAGGTCGCGATTCTGGCGAACGAGTTTTGCTCGTAGTCCAGACCGCTGCAGTCGTCGTTCTCGATCCGAGATCCGTTTCTGCCGCTGAAGAACAAACAAGTGACAGACACAGTTAGATGTAGAACTGTCATCAAAAAATTGTTTGTGTATTTGGATTGGTGAATTTGCTTATAATCCGCACAATCTTTTTTCACCATTCTAGGAGAATCCTTGACTGTCTTAAAGTTAAAAAAATGCTACAAAAAATTGTTTTAATCATTTGAAGAGGAAAACAATGTTTAACGTTTGCATCAGAAGATTTATTCATTCGTTTTCTTCTGCCTTGAGCAAGGGGTGTCTTGCTTACTACTCTTCTTGGAATACAATTCTACAGTGAGGCAGTTTATAGTCCTGCGAGCACTGACATGGTTAGTATCCAGTATTTTGATTATGTGAGTGTCTGTGTATGGGTGAGTGTGAAAGAGAGAGAGAGTGAGAGAGAGAGAGACAGACAGAGAAAGAGACACAGAGACAGAGGTAGCCAGACAGAAACAGAGAAATACCCAGGCGGAAAGAGAAACAAAGACGTGCTAAAGCCCTGCATGCTCTCACTATGTGTTGGGCGGGTCTGTGACGACCATGTATCCCGTGAGGAAGGCCAGGAACACGAGGTACACGGCGAACGACAGGTAGTAGAAGAAGCTGCCGAACGTGTTCCACTTGTGCTGGAGGAGGGACGTGACGGCGAACGACAGGTAGTAGAAGAAGCTGCCGAACGTGTTCCACTTGTGCTGGAGGAGGGACGTGACCAGAGGGTGGGCCAGCAGCGACTCGCGCTCGTTTTGGATCTGGTGGGGAGAATACACGGTACAGGAAACTTTGACATGACTTAACAACTATGAGCCTTCTCTCTCTCCTGGAATAGAGGTACTTGTAGAGGAAACTTGGACATAACCTTAACAACTATATACGCTTCTCTCTCTATCTGGAATAGAGGTACTAGTACAGGAAAGTTTGACATAACTTAATAACTATGAGCCTTCTCTCTCTATCTGGAATAGAGGTACTTGTAGAGGAAAGTTGGACATAATCTTAACAACTATATACGCTTCTCTCTCTATCTGCAATAGAGGTACTTATGAAGGAAACTTTGACATAACCTTAACAACTATGACCCTTCTCTCTCTATCTAGAATAGAGGTACTAGTACAGAGAAGTTTGAAATAACCTTAACAACTATGACCCTTCTCTCTCTATCTGGAATAGAGGTAGTACAGAAAGTTTGACATAACTTAACAACTATGACCCTTTTCTCTCTATCTGGAATAGAGGTACTTATGAAGGAAACTTTGACATAACTTAAAAAACTTCTCTCTCGTTTTGTATCTAGAATAGAGGCTGATATAAGGAAAGTTTCAAATAACTTTAACACCTATGACCCTTCTTCCTCTCGTTCTAAATAAGTCAAAGGACCCGATGCATGGAGCCACTAAGCCATCCACATGCAAGCACTGGGCTCAAGTGGATGGCTTAGAGGTCTCCATACCTGGTTGTGTCAGCTTCAGAGAAGGTGCGGATTTTATCATTGTCCAAGTCATCTCTATTTTATTCGGTTTTCGTCTTTCATGCTCTCTATCGAGCACTAGCTACATCTAAATCTGTGGTTGATTTTGTCTTGTTTAGGATTTTATAAGTAGGCTGAAATTAGAAAAATGACAAAGAGAAAATAAAAGTAAGTGCAGGCACACCTGTGTAACCAAGTGTAACTGAGTGTAACTGAGTGTAACTGACTGTAACTGAGTGTAACGTGTGTCAACCAACCATAAGGAACAGTGCGCTGTTCTTCTTGAGGACGTTTGTGTCGCTGGTGTAGGGCTGGGCATCTGGAGGCAGACTCAGTTCGTCATCGTCCCCACCGTAGGAGCTGCCTGTGGTAAAAACACACACACACACACACACAAGTCAAAAAGGTGTAGTGAAAAGTGCAAAGTGTAGTTCGACATTCTGACAGTTTTGTGGTTCACACTAGTCTTGTTTGAACAAAGGTCCATTGATAAGTCAAGCCCAAATATCTATAAAAATGTTGCAGTATGCTCATATAGGATTAAACAAGTCCTTTTCTAAAAAAAAAAAAAGCATGAAGCAAGGTTCTAGGAAGAAAGATCTAACAGGGTGAAATTTAACATAAGAAGCATTGACTTTTGGAGTGTCCATTATCCAAAATTTAGTGAAATTGAGATGGACCACTACGCTAGAGCCACATGACGATATACGAAAGTTGACCAAAAAGTTATAAAACCAGAACTAAAGTGATGCTAAAAGTGTCGTGGTAAAGGTTTGGTGCACTGACTGCCGGTGGACGATCCCTTCTCGCTGCCGGTGTCTGTGCTCCGCTTGATCGCGTGCGTGATCCAAGGGGCGTAAGTATCGTCCAGGAACTCGTAGTCGAAGTGCAGCTCGAAGTACTTGCTCTCCGGGTTTTTCTCCTGCCCGAAGCTCATGCAGCGATCGAAGACACGCTGCGCCACGTCTAGATTTGACACAGCCACAGGAATGTAAGGGAATAAAAGAGAAAAACAAGTGTTATTTGTGATCAGACCATTAACAATGAGTCAAACAGAGAAAAAGTGATTTAATTTAAATTGTATGTTGGCAGATCAGAAAAAAGCTCAAGCATTCCTTCCTTTTTTTTTTCAATTTAAATTAAAATAGTCTACCCCAACAATTAAGAAATATAGATTCAAAGTTAACTTTTAAAAAGCTCTCAAAATCCCAGTTGTTCCACCACCTAGCTTAATTGTGTATGCAGAATCATGTTTTTGTATAAATGAGTGTTTTTTACTTTTTGTTCTGCAAGAATATTATTATTTTCTATGTTCCATGTCATGATCTTTTTGAATGTGCTATAAATTGAGTTCATTGAATATTGGCTCTCTATAAATCATCTGTATTACCATATAGTAAATACTTAAAATAGGCAACATTTCTTTGAAATTGTATACACTTCTCATATAATTTGTTTGTTTTACAACAACAAAATCATTATCTCTGAAAGTCATTATGACAAATATATCATTATATGCGAAAACCCGCCACGCGTGTCACCTGGCATGGCCTTGATGAGCTTCCTCATGGGCGTGTTCACCCGCCCAGTCACCGGGTCTTTGTGCGCGTTCCTCAGCGCGTCCTTCCACACACTCGAGTTCACGATCACCATGGCAACGTTCCTGCATGACACCATCATACGTAATGATATTGTGTACCAATAAAAGGCTTACTAAAGCAGAAACCTTGCGGGGTTTTTTATAGTTAGTGCAAGCTGGTGACTGCTTTATCATAACTTTTTATACTGTATATAATTAAGTGAGATTCATAAGAAAAACAGTTTTGTAGTAACTTTACACAGTGATTCTAGTTGCAGAGAAGATTTGTTCAAGTTGTGCTTCAATACTGAGTCAATACCAGAAATTTTTAGTTAGTTCAAAAAAAAAACTTGTCCTGTTTATATTTCATGGGTTGAGAGGTATGTTATTGTAACTGTAAAGAGTTAAAGACGGCAGTTACAATATTTTGCCTCTCACACCCGCTGCTTAATCTGCTTGATTCCTTTTTTGAGCCACCTCATTGACTCTGCCTCTTTTTACTCTCATCGTTGTCTACAATTACTAGATAGTATTGCATGATTGAATAGTTTTGCCCTTATACAAAATTAACTTCTGAATCTGATTGAGATTTTTTTTTTATTTAAATGTAAAAAGAAAACATTGGCTGATTTAGCCCATCAACCTATGTAGAGTCAACAGATTCAAAGATGCTGTGCAATCAATTAATTCAGAGTTTACATTTCTATGTAATTATGTAGACTAAAATTGTACTGCTGGATTTCCTTATTATTTTGATTTAAATATGTTTGGATTCCATCTTCACCTCTTCTTTTTATATAGAAATGAAACCTAGACCAACGATCCATTCTTTGTTACTATTGTATGTTGTTAAAAGTTCCAGACTGTAGCAGTACTAGCACTCACGCATGGTTGTTCTCAATCGCTCGGCCCAGGCAGTTCCTGCCCCAGTCGTCACGCAGCGTCACGTCCGCGTCCCAGTCCAGCAGAAGTTCCACAACTCTTGCGTGCCCGTAGGAGGAGGCTAGGTGGAGCGGAGTTGTCTGCTCGGCAAGGAGAAAAAAATCCAACATTATTACTACTAGCATAATGTGGTATGCCCTTCCCTAAATAGTTAGGTTACTTTGGTTCAAGACAAATAATTTCGGTTTTGTTAACTTTAAAAGATATAGCATCAGTAGTACACAATGCAAAACTACAGTAATTCTATAAAAATAACATTCAATGAGCATAATATAGTAATGGGTCATGGGTCTGACAGGGGCGGATAATAGATCCGTATAGTATGGATGATGGATACAGTGTAGTTCCTGGACACAGACAATACACAGACTGTTAGAGGCGGATAATGGATACATTGTAGTTCCTGCACACGGACAATACAGAGACTGTTAAGGGCGGATAATGGATACATTGTAGTTCCTGGACACAGACAATACACAGACTGTTAGAGGCGGATAATGGATACATTGTAGTTCCTGCACACGGACAATACAGAGACTGTTAAGGGCGGATAATGGATACATTGTAGTTCCTGGACACAGACAATACACAGACTGTTAGAGGAGGATAGTGGATACATTGTAGTTCCTGGACACAGACAATACACAGACTGTTAGAGGCGGATAATGGATAAAATTTGGATTCCGGGCATGTTAGAGGCGGATAATAGGACCATATAGCCTGGATGATGGATACACTTACACTTGTAGTTCCTGGACACGGACAATATAGACACTTAATGGGTCATGGGTCTGACAGGGGCGGATAATAGATCCGTATAGTATGGATGATGGATACAGTGTAGTTCCTGGACACGGACAATACACAGACTGTTAGAGGCGGATAATAGGACCATATAGCCTGGATGATGGATACATTGTAGTTCCTGGACACAGACAATACACAGACTGTTAGAGGCGGATAATGGATACATTGTAGTTCCTGCACACGGACAATACAGAGACTGTTAAGGGCGGATAATGGATACATTGTAGTTCCTGCACACGGACAATATACAGACTTGGACAATACACAGACTGTTAGGGGCGGATAATAGATCCATATAGTGTGGATGATGGATACATTGTAGTTCCTGGACACGGACAATACACAGACTGTTAGGGGCGGATAATAGATCCATATAGTGTGGATGATGGATACATTGTAGTTCCTGGACACGGACAATACAGAGACTGTTAGGGGCGGATAATAGATCCATATAGGGTCAATGGATACCCTTGTGAAGGAGACATTGAAAGCAGAAAAGGATCTGTAAATGGTTTGTTGGTTGGGTTGGTTTAACGTCCAACAGCAGCACTATATAGGCTATATTGTGGACGGACCCCAAGACGGACGTCTGACAATATATTGTGGTGCCACACACGAGACAATCTGTAAATATGGAGGGCCATGGTTGCTGACACTACAAAGCACAGATTTTCATGGGTGAACACTGCTTAAGACAATCTCCAGTACTGTAAACATCAAATAATTTAAGAAAATCTGAAAATGTGTACTTTTACTTAGACTGATAAAAAAAAAAGGAAAAAAAAGGAAAAAAAAAAGTTGGGACATCCTAGAGAAAAAAGTTACGGCAGTGTTGACTGAACCAGGAGATTCGTTGTGCTGATGAGGACTGAAGAGAGCAGAAGCTCATGTCGCTATGGTTACCTGGCGGAGACGTCGGCCCCCAGGTCGAGCAGCACCTTGGCCAGCTTGTGGTGGCCGTACTGAGCGGCCAGGTGAAGCGGGGTGTTGGAGTTCTCGTCCTCGTCGTTCACGATCATCGTGTCCGTCTTGATCAGCTCGCGCACGATGCTAGACAGAGGGAGAGAAACATGAGCGTCTGGGAATCAAGAACTGGGGTTTTCGTTCAGGAAATGCGAATTTCAATAACATTAGGCAACAAATATAAGCTAGACATACATCTGAAATTTAATTATTGAGGTCTTGATATGTCAACAACAACAAAAACCAACAAAACAACAAGTTTCTTTACTATCAACAAAGGGACAACAAAACATGACTATCATTTTCTGTAACCATAGATATGTTAATGTAACAATGTTGAACAAGAGACATCAGGTAAAGAGTATTTCCTTCATCCATCTGGTTGAGTGGCTTTTTGCCTAAATTGTTTCCCCAACTGTTCACTACACACTATAGAAAAGAAAAACAAATATAGTTCACATTCCACTGTTTATCTCAGCACAAAAGGTGCTTTTTCACGTTCCACTGTTTTTCCCTCAATTCATACATTGATTCCTTGACAATCAGAGGTAAAATGTGTAGTCAAAGGCTTTAACTTCTTCCTACAGTGATATTCATCCCAAATGTGTCAGAACTGTAATTTAAACAAGTGTTTAGAGAAGGAGCCTCACTTGGTTCTCCCGTGCTTGGCTGCCAGGTGAAGCGGCGTCTCTTCCTCCTCGTTCTTATTGTCCAGATCTGCCCCGTTCTTCAACAGACACTGACACAGACACAAACATGGTTTGTATTAAAAAAGGAGCCGCATGTAATATGAAAAAAAAAATTCTTAAACTTTGTTTTGATACACAGTCTTGATATCAAAATTTTGAAATAAAGACTTACAAGATGTACTCTTGACTTCCTCAAAACTTCATTCTCTGAACAGATAATTAATCCAAATAATGTGAGGGATGTTAAGTTCTTCAAAATACACATGGCCAAAATATGAATGACTCAAGCCAAGTCTACTAACATATTTCGAACGAGTAAGAGGGGAATGGGGCATTTTACTTCAAAAACAGTTTGAAAATAACACTGAAATCAGTGTTGAATTAGATGTTTTTTTATTGTGTAAAACTCACCTTGCTGGACAGCTTTATGGAGGAACTATTGTGTCAAACCTTACCCAAAAACTCACATGTAACAATCAAAGCTTGCATGTACTAAGTGTAAAACTGAACTTTCTTAGCAGCTATATAAAGGCCATTGTCATTTCAAATGAAACAATCAAAACTTGACTCAAAATTCATAACTAACGATGAAAATTCGCCCACAAAATTCATTATCAACAATGAAAATTCACCTAAAAATCCACAAGTAAGAAATAAAACTCACCTGCACAATATCCAGATAGCCCTTCTGGGCCGCTATATGGAGGGGACTGTTGTCGTAGCAATCGCTCTCGTCAATGAGCATTTTCACCTTTGTCTCAGAGAGCAGTTTCTAAGTGATAACAATTAGAAAAAAAATCATTACAGTGGGGAAAAAAGGCAAAACTTCCTTCCTCCTTTATCTCCATCCTTTACCACCTCCCTCTCCTACTATCCAACTCCACCCTCTCCTTTCTATCCCCCCTCCCCCATCCTCCCGCTGCTAACCTGTAACACATTGAGCATGTTCTCTTCTGTCACCATGCAGATGGTTGTCTTGTCGTATTTGTCCCTCCCTCCGTCTACTACCCCCCCCTCTCTTTCTCTCTTCCTCCTATCCCCCTTCTACCCCCCTTTCCATAACCTGCAACAAATCCAGCTTGTTCTCTTCTGCCACCATGAAAATGGCTGTCTCGTACTTAATCCCCCCTCCCCTCTAACCGGCTAACCTTTTAACATCCAGCTTGTTCTTCTCCGCTACCACTAAAAATGGCCATATTGCCCTCCCTCTCCCCCCCCCCCTCCTCACACACACAAACACTCCCCCTCTAACCTGCAACACTTCCAGCTTGTTTTCCTCCGCCGCCATGAAAATGGCCGTCTTGTCGTACTTGTCCATGACGGAGTAGTCTGCCCCCTTGGCCAGCAGCAGCTCCACGGTGGGCGTGTTGCCGTAGGTCGCGGCTAGCAACAGGGGCGTGTAGTTGTCTTTGTCCTTGCGGTTGATGCGCGCTCCCCTGGACGGTCAAAGAGAGAGAGAGAGAGTGAGAGAGCGAGAGAGACAGACAGAGGTGGGTGTGTTGCCGTAGGTCGCCGCTAGCAGCAGGGGCGTGTAGTTGTCTTTGTCCTTGCGGTTAATGCGCGCGCCCCTGGACGGTCAAAGAGAGAGAGAGAAACAAAGCAGTGGGTTATCTATGGTGAGAGAAAGAGACAGAGCCGCCAGAAGCAGGGGTGTGTAGTTGTCTTTGTCCTTGCGGTTAATGCGCGCTCCCCTGGATGGTCAAAGAGAGAGAAAGAGAAAGAGAGAGATAGAGAGAGAGAGAGAGGGGAGAGAGAGAGACAGAGAAAGAGACAGCAAAATCCAACAAAAATAAATTTGCCTGAACCATGGACGTACAGATTTGGAGACTAACACTCTACCACTTGCGCCAGTCACCCCCCTAGTGTTAAGATATATCTATTGAGCATTGACCAGAAGTAGTATAGTATGGCTACACGTCCACACTTAGCCTGTCAATCCAAGAGGTTAACCTGCCACTGACAGTCTGAACTTATATCCTCCATCAAGTTTTGTAAAAGGGGCAGTGAAGGATTATATGGTCGGTTGTCTCAGCATTTCCATTACATCGAGTACACGTGGGTGATACCATGATTCCCTGAAAACATCAAGCAAAGTATTATGATTGTCCTGCGGCACCACTGACCTCTCCACGAGAAACTTGACGACCTCGACCTTGTTGAGAGCGGCCGCGCGATGCAGCGCCGTGGCCGAGTCGCTGTTGACCGCGTCGATGCGCGCCTGGTTCTCCACGAGCAGACGGCAGATCCTCACGTCGCCCGACATGGCGGCCAGGTGTAGCGGGTACATGAAGTGTTTGCGCGGCTTGTTCACTTCCGCACCTGTGGAGGGGGGGGGTATCACACACAGGATCAAGTTTTAGGTTATGGGATCTGATCAGTATACACCGAAGGCGGGAGGGGGGAAGGAGGAGAGCAGTTTCAAGGTTAGGTCAAATATGTAGTTGGAGAGCTTTTAAAGAGTGGCTTCAAGATTGAGCATTCAATTTTAAAATTAAGCAAAGAGGAATATTTGTGCAACTGACAAACACAGTACATGTATCTCAAAGTTTGTAATAAAGACTTGTGAGCTTTAAAATCATCCATAAAAAAAATCATTCATAAGCCACATTACATGACTTTTGCATGTGGGAGGTACTATGAGATTGACGCTCTTGCTAAAAAATAAATCAGTTGAAATTATATTTTCTAAGCTGCGAAGCTTGGTTTCATTCACTTTTTACAGATAATAGACCCGATCATAACTGCTACTAGAGTCACTTTTTTTTTTACTGCTATGTGGATTACGCCGCTACATGTTTAGAGGGCAGATTTCAGTGATATCATTAATTTTTATTTACTGAACCTTTCCCATTCAGGCACGTAGAACATTGGATTACAAAACATAACCCCTTTAACAAACTTTTTCGACTTAAACCTGACCTGCCAACTTATTTTTTTTTTACTGGAAACCTGTCAATTTACAAAGAGATAAGACAAGAGTACTATAGTAATCCTTTTTGAGAGAAAATGTGATATTTGCATGAGGATGACGTATGCCGGACGTACGTTTCTCTAGCAGCAGCTTGACGACCTCGTAGTGTTTGGTAGATTTTGGTGCTTCTTAACTTACTTTGTAATTGATGCTCTCTCTTAGTTTTATGTCTCCTAGTATTTAATCCAAAAAACTTTATTTAGCCCGCAATCTGGTTTCTAATTACTCAATCCCTATGGTTTGTTTGTTGTTGGTTTTTTCTCTAGAGAAAATATTTGAGAATTAAAAAAGTAATTCCAGTTTTTGGCCTCTTCCTTGCGTGCGCACTGTTTGTTTTTTTTTGGGAAGGGGGGGGGGTATCAAAAAGTTTGTAAGAGCTAAAAGTGTTTTTTTTTTATTATCACTATTATTATTATTATGATTATTATTATCATTATTATTATCATTATTATTATTATATTATTATTGTGGATCAATATACACGAGGTGATTACACAAGTGTATATCAATGTGCACAACACGTGTGCGGCTTGATAGGAACAAATTAGACCTGTATGTTCCAGAATGCTGTGACGTTTCAGTCGAGTTTTGGTGCCCCACCTCTGAGACTTTGACCCACATCAGTGAGCTCACAGACCATTAACCCACCCGTATAACTTTAACCCACCTCTGTAACGTTGACCTACCAGTATCACCATCACCCACCCATATGACCTTGACGCACCTCAATGACCTTTATCCACCTATGAGACCGTGACCCACCCAGAGTGACCTTAACCCACGTGTTTGACCTTGACACACATCAGTGACCTTAATGCACCTCTGACACCGTGATCCAAACCTGAGACCTTGACCCACATCTCAGCTCACAGACCTTTAACCCGCCTCTGTAACTTTGACCTACCAGTGTCACCATCAACCCCTCAAATGACCTTAACCCACCCCTTAAACCTTGACGCCCCAGTTTGACCTTGACCCACCTCTGTGAGCTTGACCCAGGCCTCCTTGTGCAGGGCGCCGTACTCGAAGAGCAGCTGGACCATCTCGAGGTTCCCCTCCAGGCAGGCGTGGTGCAGGGGCGTGCTGAGCTCCTTGTCGCGGCACATCAGGTCGGCGCCGGCCTCCAGCAGCATGTGCTGCGATCTCCACGTGGTTGTGCAGCGCCGCCGAGTGTAGGGGCGTGATGCCCTGGTTGTCTCCAACCTGATGGCGGGTGGGAGGAATGAGGGTAGTGTTGATGATAGTGATGATGATGATTTTCTATTATAAACATTTTTATAGGTCCCGTCTATAATCTTTAAAAAAATCCCATTTTAATGTGATTTTGTGGACGAAAAAACCTAACAAGAGCTTGTGACTTCTAACCAGTCAAGACACCTCTTGAAAAAACCCTTCCACTATCACTGACAAGCTTCCAATCACTAACCACGCCAACCAATCCCGTTGCTACTCACAGCAATCTGAATGGCGCCCCTAAAGGCCAGCAGGTCTCTACAGGCGACCTCGTTACCGCGCATGGCGGCGAAGTGCAGGGGCGTCTGGCCGTAGATGTCCACGGCGTTGATGTTGGCCCGCCTACTGACCAGGTAGTGGACCACGCTCTCCTCCTTGCTGCTCTCGTCCTCAGAGATGGTCCCCACCAGCTGTGCGTGCGCAGTGGTAGTAAAAAACAACATGAGGGTTCGGAAAGTCACAATACTTTCAATGGAGGCGGTAAGGGTGGCTAAGCAGGGCTATTGCTAAAAATATAATGTTGAACATCATACCTTATATGAATTTTTTTTTCTCCCGCTTTTAACTTGAAATGTGTAATTTTAAGGAAAACTAGTTTCAATGTATAATTATTAGCTTTTCATGGGAAATTCAAAAGGAAAATATATCATTCAGGCATAAAGTTTCTCTAAACTGAGTCTCTACTCTGAAACAAAAACAAAATGAAATGCATTTTGATTTTTTTTTTTTATTTGAACCAAAATAACTACTAATTCAATGCCATTGTTTTATAACGATGAAGAAAAAGCAATGAAACACTTAGTATAATAAAATACAGTTACAATACATCACTTTACAAATCAAACGATAAAACCCAAATAAAAATTTATGAGAAAGATAATTTATATCATAGAAACAATTTGTTATATAATTATTAAACAGAACTTCTCAAAACTCTTTGAGAATTACCACCTGCAGCAACAATCAAAACAAACAAAAAAAGCAAAATGAACACCAGCTTAACTTATAACAATTACACTACGAACCTGAAAATTAAACGAAACAAAATAGATAATTGGGAAAGAAAGAGAGAGAGAGAGAGAAGAGACCTCATTGATCCATACTTCTATAAAAACGTTTTGTAGTCTCTTTATATGTTAGAAATTAAACTCAAATCAGAACAAGTCTAGAACTGTGTCTTTGTAAATGTCCTTTAAAATCAGTCAAAACTGTTTAATGTGCAAACAAGGCAAATTTTAACTGTGTGAAAAATTCTGATTTTTCCTGTATATTATATCAAGGTCCGCAAAATCAAGAATGAAGTGGCGTTAGTACATCTAGATTGAATGTATGAATATGAGAGCAGCACAGCAAGAAGTACCCAACAGGAAAATACAATAGAGATCTTTACCACGGTCGTTTTTGTTGATTTAGAGAAATTCACACACAAAAAAAACAGAACAATAACACATCAAAATTTAAAATAAAGAATAACAAAATAAGAAATGATTACTTGATATGTTGAAAGAGTGATTACAGGATATTTAGGAAGAAGGAAATATGTAGTATTTTTATACTTCAGGCTCTTGCAGCAAAAATATGTTAAAAAGCTATACTGGAATGAGCTTTTGTCTTAGCAAAGATTTACACACAAATAGAAAAAAAACTGCTTGGAAAATTTTTAATTCTGAATGTTAAAAAGGCCCAACTTTGCCCAAGGTAGAGTTATCGCTGGTTAAACACAAAATATTTGAAGAAGAAAAAATGTGTGCGCACAGGCGCTCTTGCGTGAGAGAGAGAGAGAGAGAGAGAGAGAGAGAGAGAGAGAGAGAGAGAGAGAGAGAGAGAGAGAGAGAGAGAGAGAGAGAGAGAGAGAGAGAGAGAGAGAGAGAGAGAGAGAGAGAGAGAGAGAGAGAGTTGTTAAAGGACTTAAATGAACAATCTGGCAGGTTTTTCATGTTTGGATTAGTGTGTTAAAGATATGAAGATATCGTCTTGCTTGTGTGTGTTTGGTGGAAAAAATATAAGTACATTCTGTGCTGAATTCTTGTTTATTCTCAAAACAACAAAACAGTGAACCATAAAAAAATATTGAAAAGAATTTAAGAATGCTTCCCCTTTCCTGCATATTTTGCTTTGTAAAACTGTTTTGAATGAGTTGGGGGAAAGATTCCAATACGATACCAGAATGAATAGAAACAATTAGTGTTACAAACTGTCACACTGTTTAAAAAAGAAACAGTGCAGGTTACCTGCACACCCAAGATTTCAAGAACACTATAAATCAGGAAAACAAAATTATCGTTTCCATACAAACCTCAAACAAATGATGCAGGTCTGAGAAAAATAAAACAAGCAGAATATTTTACTGGATGATCTTTTCAGGCTGTTGGTTGGAATTGTGGAAAGAAAATATGGAGTGCTTTCTTGTGTAGTAGATAAGGATTTTAATTTGCACTTAAGATAACAAAATTTTAATCATAATGCAATTCTGGAACTCATTTGGAAGGGAACTGTGCCTGCCAAAATAGCGTTCTTTTATGCTTTTCTGTTATTTCTATTTTGAGTTGCCTAAAATAAATCCTGCCAGGTCCCTCTCAAACCACAATAAAAATAAAGATTTACTTTAGAGATTCAAATCCTGTTGATTGCCCAAATAATTCTATATTGAGTCGAGATCACTAGGTGAGATTCAAACCACTCTCAGTCCAGATCACACGTTGAATGTGCTAGCAGCAATTCCAACAACCACACAAAATGATCAAAACATGATTACAATATAAATTTTCCTAACCAAGCAGCCAGCTTACACAAACACAAACTACACGTAAAAACAGATAAACAGCAAAAAGGTATTACACACACAAAAAAAGAAAAATTTACACCAAAAAGCGAAAAAGCGAGTAATTTCTTGTACAGAAATCAAACAACAGAAAGCACTTTTAAAGAAACAAAAAACACCAATAAAATTTGGGAGGCAAAACAGCACTGCCAAAGTGAACTGGTATATATGGGACATTGACTTATGTAAAAAAACTGGTTATGTTCCCTTCTCCTTACACTGAAATAGGAACATCTTAAAAGAAATTGTATAAAAAAAAAATACCCAACAAAGAGAAAATCCACATATAGAGGCATCAACTCATGCAGTGTCCAGTGAATTGTGAACTTCATTTAAAAACATCGAACTAAACACATGCACCTTGAGAGAAATGGAGCTTTTCTTTGTTGGAAAATGAATCACAAACAACTTGGTATTAGTACTACAAATTTAACACACCTGCTGCTGATGTAATCGCCTGGGATATGAACAATTGTTACACATAAACGTCTCCCACCTTTCCTTTTTTTAAATATATTTTTTCTTGAATTAAAAAAATATAACAAAAGAAAAAAACCTAAGAACTTTGCCATCTCCTAACTTACATTCAAAAACCATTAATTTGGTTCCTTATAGTAAATTAAATAGTAAATGTTTCAGTATCAACCATAGAAAAACAACCAGTGCTATAGCAGATATCATCTATCTCAAACTCAGTTGTTTGAGGAAAAAAAAAATGAAAATTGTCTGCTTTTATTAAGAGTAGGTTATTTACAAATTAAAACTTTAAAAATTTGGCCCACTCAATAAACAGATAGATGGAGAATAATTGTTATTTAAAGATTCTTATGGTGGGTCAGTGTTTTTTTTTATCTATCTGTGAGACAGACCATTTTGTTAGCAAGGTGGTGACGCCAATAGCAATATGTTTAAATATATGTAGAGAGCATAAATAGTATGAAATAATAAGAAAAACAATTGGTCATGGAGAACAAAGGAGTCATAATAATAGTATGAGCCGAGACGGTTTTGACTGTAATCTGCAACTCTCATTTCAATAACTATGATATCTATAACTGAAAACTTGAAAAGGTAAGGAAAGGTAGAAGAAAAAAAAAAATTAAAAACAATTTCACATAGTCACAAAGTGATTTTGAAAAACATTCAAAGCAGACGAAATGGCAAAAGGAAACGAAGAGAAATACATTAAAAGTTTTCCACATTCTGACGAGTGCTATTGACAACACTGAGCAAGAAATCCAGAGAGAATGAAACACATTGAGATCCAAGGAGACCTGCGTATTTGTCTCTGTATCGTCTTCCTCGATGTGATCTAACGAGGTGGAGTTGGACACCCTAAGCTCCGGGACTCGATCCTGCTCCACGCGGCTCTCGCTTTCGTCGTCTTCCTCCGCGCCCTGGGTCAACTCCTCCTCTGGGAGGTCCAGTCTCAGCTTGGCAAGGTCAAGGTCGCAGCAGGTTAACAGATACAGGCAGATGAATTTTGGGCGATTTTTTTCTCAAAAGATTTCGCCAACGACGGATTTAAATTGAATGAGAAAAATATACTTTTTTTTAGAGAAGTGGGGGGGGGGGGGGGGGCAAACCAACTAACAAAATTTTTCGACAAACCAATCATCCAAATATCTGGACATTTTGGAAGGGATCAGCTTTGAGTTGGATTTCGGTCTACAAATATCTTCAACATTAGCTACCAAAATCAAAGTGCAAATCTGCCGTGATCAGTCTAAACGTCCAAGGCCATATATTTGAGATTCAAACTGCAAACCACCTGATCGTCAGACAGGCCTACCAACAACTGAGCCACCAGCACTCTATAAGCAAATATAACCCTGAAATAAGAAATGAAAATTAACACACAAAAAACAAGAGAGCTAATTTTAGACTGTATCAAGGAAGGTGAAGAAAGTTAGAAACTGACCTCATCTAGATGATCGTTGGACGCGTCACGTTTCTTGGCCTTCTCACGCCGGTACCTGGCAGCGTGGTGCAGCGGGGTCACTGCGTCTTCCCCTATGGCCTGGACATCTGGATGACACCATCAGAGAGTAGAGAACAGTTAGGCTTGGGACAGTGAAAACTACATACAGAAAGGCCTATCCGATCATTCTGTTTTTTACTAAACCCCTCTTTCTCAGTTTCTGTAACCCGTAAAGCATGAAAAGAGAACTCCTCCATTGATCTTTACTGAACTATGATTTTTACCTGAAAATCAATAAATTTACGGGAAATTGGCATCAGATAAGATAAGATAACACTTTATTGTCCAGATAAAGAGAGAGAGAGAGAGAGAGAGAGAGAGAGATCACGCCGGTACCTGGCAGCGTGGTGCAGCGGGGTCACTGCGTCTTCCCCTATGGCCTGGACATCTGGATGACACCATCAGAGAGTAGAGAACAGTTAGGCTTGGGACAGTGAAAACAATATACACTGGTGCCTATTCGATCATTCTGTAACAGAATCTGTTTTTTACTAAACCCCTCTTTCTGTAACCCGTAAAGCATGAAAAGAGAACTCCTCCATTGATCTTTACTGAATTATGATCTCCCCTCTTCTTTTTTACCTCATAATCTATAAATTTACAGAAAATTGACATCAGATAAGATAAAACTTTATTGTCCAGAGAGAGAGAGAGAGAGAGAGAGAGAGAGAGAGAGAGAGAGAGAGAGAGAGAGATAGGCAGCGTGGCTTGTTATTGACAGGAAATAAGTTCAATCTTTGATCATGCCACCTCTTGTTCCTCAATGGATGGTCTATGTCAGTTCCGTCCAGGCAGAGGTTCCATATCCTCACTATGTCTGTATCTCACAGACCATAAAAACTGCCAGAGTTATAAGCCTTGGGAACTAAGAGATGTTAAAACTAGAACAGAACTTTTCTCCTACGACCAACAATCTACCAAGTGAAAACGTACCTGCCCCAGCCTCTACCAACAACTTGACTACGTTGAGATGGTTGTAGCGTGCCGCGTAATGTAAGGGAGTCAGATCATCCTCGTCAAATTGGTTGATTTTTTTCCTGACATGGCTGTCCAAGTTTCTGATAAGAATCCGCATGTTGTATTCATCTCCGTCTCGGGCACACTGGGAGAGAAAAAAAAAGGACAAGCAGCTTGTTCAGTTTGTCTCGTTTACACAGAAAAAAATTTAGAAACTTGAGAACAACAAAAACATTATTTTCAAAAAGTCTATACGACTCTAAGTATTAGTATTTATAACCACTCTATTAAAATCATCAATCCAAAGAGTAAAAAGAAAATCAATGTCAAGATTTACTCATCAATGTATTATAATAGACAGAAGAGCTTTTTTTGCATAACCTGTATAGTTAACTTAAATTCCATTAAATATGGGATAATGATAAGGAAACCAGACTTTTTTTTTAAAAACGACCTGGAAACTAGTCATAAATCTCTAAAGTATCTGCCCAACCGAACCCTGAACTTCGATCATTCTCAAAACATGGCTCAGGTGCACGAATATGTCGCACCTGATGCAGTGTGAGATTCAGAGCCTCCGAACTCTCCGAAGCTTTCAGACCCGGCAACAGCGGAGGAAGGTCGCCATCAGCGTCGCCGGGGTTGGTCACCAAGTTGGTCAGCTCTATGACGCCTTCGCTGGCGTCGGTCGAGGGCCGTCTGTACTGACCGCCCTCCATCTGCGGCTCAAGATTGTCAGCCATGCCGTCGCCTTGACTCAGTTTGGTGTAGAAGCTCAACGAAGCCAGCGTTCACTCAGTTCTTAGTGCTTCACATCTAATACACTTTGGTTTAAGTTGTAGATTTTCTGATTGATCCGAGCTGGTCGTAAGGGCTTTTTTGCCCAAATCACATATTTATTTACTTGAGGTCACCTCTGGTTAAGGAGATCAACATGAGGCCTGAAAGATATAAATATAAATAGATGAATACGAATAGCATGAAAATGAAATTTAAAAAGTCAATCTTTCAGATGATACAAAATTAATTAATGATCTATTGCAATACAGATTACTGTCATATATTACAAAGTATTTAGACAGAGAGAGAGACAGCAGTAGAGTAAATCTTTCCTTCTTAAGACACTAATTTATAATGCTATCTCATAAATATCTAGTTGTCTTCATCTATTCCAGATCTAGTCAAACTAGCTAAAATTTGAAGGATTTGAATGCAATTAAATGGCAGCTCTAAAAGCGGATTTAAGTTTTAAAAGCCAGGCCGTGAGTATGTGTCTTATCCTAAAGGAAATCACAGAGAAAAATGCAACCAGCTAGTTATTCTGAAATCATGGAGGCTACCATACATTCACTGATTTAGGCACACCTCCTAATAAGATCTACATCTCGATATAAATGAGTGATTTACTGATACAATCTGACAACTGTTTTACAATGATTCAACAATAAAAGATGTTATAAATAAATCTAAATCTAGATCTAGATTTTATATAATAATTAGATCTATATCTAGAATCTAGATCTAGACTTCGTTTAAAAAAAGAACAGTGCTTTTAGGTTCTCAACAGCAGGTACTGCACTTGTAACTGTGTAGATCTTGTGCACTCTCAGTAGATTTCGGCTCACTTTGCGTCTTCGATGTGAAAATTGCATAGATTTTAGTATTGAATAATCTACCCTGGCGCCATTATTGTTCATAGAAAGGAAATCAGTTCTAGATCTTAAGGAAGCTGCATTTATAATTGTAATTTGTAACTTACTTTCACTCATTCAGCAATGCCGATCAGTGATGTTTTGCCTAATGTTTAGCGCAACCAGTTGACCTCGGAAGTTGTTGTTGATGCTATGTTTGCCTCGCCCAGACAAAAAATGCCGATAAACTTACTAAAATTCTATTTTTAGCTCATGGAAACCGTGTTGAATGTTTGGCAGTTAAAACTTGAAAAGTTGCATGTTGGCATACTGTTGTATTGTTATTTAAGAATACGGAGCTTGAATCAAAGAAAAAAATCAAAACGAATATCAAGAGTGTAGTCATACAATTTTAAAGATAAACACAATCTTTTTTAAAATTGAAGTTTGTACCGGTATGTTTGTTTTGGGAAATGACATCGATAGAATGCAATAACGTTAGCACAGATCGCTCACTATCCACAAAACTCTTTGCTACAGTTCTTCTGAGTAGTTTTGGTAATTTTTTCTAGAACTTTTCAATAATGACAGCGTAAGCTGCATCTTTCTTATCTCTGTTGCTGTATTCATCACACCTAACTTTCCACAGGCCTGGTAAACTTTTATAATCCACGAATGCCTTACCTTCTTCTTTATGTTGATGGTATGAAATCTAGCTGAAAATGATTTTTATTGCAGTCTAATTGACGATAACGACACACCTTCAATTTATCGTGCAATCAAATAGAGTTCCACAATTAGCTACCAAGCAATACAATTACGCAAGTCATTAATATCAACCATACACGGTCAGTTTAAATATATTTACTTCTGTTTCATGTGAGTAATATTTTAGTGGTTTTATTGCTCAACATTACCATTTCGACACACCTCGTGGTGTATTTGTGCATTTTTTTTATTATTAATTTTCATTCTTAAGATTACATTAATCATTATGGTTTGGTTTTGTTTGTTGTTGTTTTTTTTTTTAAATTATAACAGATTACGTTAATGAGAATCATGTACGCATTGATATAATCTTGTGGTAGCACATTTTTGTATTGATCTGGACCCCTTCCATTTTAAAATTACTGATTAAAAAATCCGTCATAGCTTTTAAAAAAAACCAAGATAGTGCGAACTTAAGGAATAGCCCTGTAAGTTGTTTAATTCATGGGATGTGAAAATGGAAAAATGTTAACGACTGACGCCAGAAACTACCCTGCACCACAGCAGGGAAAATCTTTTCTCTCATTATTTCCCCATTGACGCTGCGAAGAGGAGAATAAAGAGGCAGAATAGGATGGTTGTGATGATGACGGTGATAGTGGTTTAGACTGGTGCGATAATGGGTCTTGAGGAAAATGATGATGATGATGATGATGATGATGATGATGATGATGATGATGATGATGATGATGATGATGATGATGATGATGATGATGATGATGATGATGATGATGATGATGATGATGATGATGATGATGATGATGATGATGATGATGATGATGATGGTGCTATATTAATTGATAGACTAGATGAGTTTAAAAAAAATTACTAATATTGAACAAGAAGAGAACAATTTCTTATAAGAATTATTTTATTAATCATTCATAGCATTACGACAAGTAATTCAATATGTAATGCATTTATAGCGATAAAATGTAAAAAAAAACAACACCAAAATAATGCCAGTCTTTAGCTCTTATCGACTCTCTCTCTCTCTCTCTCTCTCTCTCTCTCTCTCTCTCTCTCTCTCTCTCTCTCTCTCTCTCTCTCTCTCTCTCTCTCTGTGTCTCTTTTTATCTTTTTGTCTACCAATCTGTCTATTTATCTCAGTTTTTGTATGTCTCTTGCTCACTCTTCTTCATCCCCTTTCGCCTCTTTCTTTATTTGTGTCTGTTTCTTTCTGTCTGCCTGTCTGACTGCCTGCCTGCTTGTCTGTCTATCACAAAAATGTTCATCTTTTCCGACTGATATTTACACTCTTTTTTTTTATATAAATGTACACATCTTAATAAGGCCGACTGGTCATCGATGCCAAGGCTCCACAATACAATGTGTTACATAAAACGCATACCCCAATACAACAACAACAACAACAACTCAGCAAGTTTTACATAGAGATGAAAATGTCACTGATCCGCATCAATTTTCTGTTTTTTGGAATTAAATGAGAAAAGAATTCTGAAAAAAGAATAGCATGAATTTCAATCTCTGAACAGTATACAGATCTCTAGATCAAAGGGAAATTTAAAAAAAACATTGTTTCACAGCTGTGGGTGTGAAACAGTGATACTTTGAAACAAGGACAAAAGTAAATAAATGATTTATATGTTATTGATTATAAATCTGGCATCTATCACACATAATGGTTTAGCATTGTGGATAAGATAGGAGGAGTTTGGTGGAAATTTAAAGTTGATCTATTATATGTCATGTTTTAGCACTGTGGATAAGACAGAAGGAGTGTGGTGGAAGTGACAAGTGTATCCATAAGACGTGACTGTTTAGCAGTGGCAAGCAGTAGGCAACATGGATAAGGCAGGAGTGTGGTGGAAATGGCAAGTTCATCTATCATTTTATCAACCGTGATGGTTCAGCACTGTATACACAATGTAATACAGGAGGAGTGTGATGGGGGTGGCAAGTTAACCCATTAAAAGACAAGACAGTGTTGGTTCAGCACTGTATATACAATGTAATACAAGTTAACACATTAAAAGACAATCTTCGTTTAGCACTGTATATAATACAGGCGGAGTGTGGTGGAAGTGACAAGTTAATCCATTACATGTGATCGTTTAACACTGTTGAAAGAGAAGGAGGAGTGTGGTGGAATTGTCAATGTCTCCGCTGCTTCAGTCGTTCTTCCTGCCCACAAAGTCGTCCATGGTGTTCAGGACTCCAGTAAACTCTGCCAGGGCGTCACACACACTCACTGGCACGATCCTGGTTTGGGGAGAAATGTGTAAACAATAATTAATGTCATAGTAGTAGTGGTAGTAGTAGTAGTAGTAGTAGTAGTAGTAGTAGTAGTAGTAGTAGTAGTAGTAGTAGTAGTAGTAGTAGTAGTAGTAGTAGTAGAGCATTGGGTTTCGACGAAGGAGGTCTGTGGTTCGAGCCTCGTTGCGTATTTTCCTACTGATTTTGTCAGTGTAAACGCCCAACATCAGCACTATAAGTATAGGCTATATTCAGGATGAGCCTTCAGACTAAGGTCTGACAAATTTATGTGCTGCCATACATGAGTCATGGCGGTGAAACGTGGACTCTTGTTTCAGCCGGTCGCATAATACTAACACCTAAAAGACGTAAAGCTTTGATCAAAGAAGAGTTCTCACCCCTTGATCATTAGAAGCATGTAGACCATCCTGGGGAGGCAGAGCATCTGTTGGTCCGTCTGGACCGCCTCGATGATTTTATCTGCCACATATGTGGGCTTCAACTCCTGCATCAGCAGAGGGAACCTGTGGACAGCGGCATACTCAGTGTGGTACAAGGTAAGGTACATATGATGAGTGGAATAGTAACACGAGATGAAACAGGTGAGGTACGTCATCATGATGATGATGATGATGATGATGATGATGATGATAACTGCTAGGCTTCCTTTTAATCATTCCAGTATTCAGATGTTCCAGCTTTTCTCTTTCCATCACATGGGAAAAAGGCGGGGGGGGGGCGGTAGGGATGGCTCAAGTGGCAGAGCGTGCGTTTCCCTGTCGCGAGGTCCGCAGTTCGAAACCCACGATTTAACAAAAACGTTTTTGGCCACTTTCGTCCCCTACTGGTTGGATCAGTGCCAGTATAATGTGATTGGCTGAGCTGAGACAGGAGTCCAAGTCTCCCCACCCTGTCTCGTGTAGGCAGCACATACAATTGTCGGAGGTTAGTCTTGGCCCCACACCCGGTATAGCCTATATTGTGTTGTGGTTGAACATTCACCAACAAAACAAACAAACAAACAATCTCATCAGATGTCAAAAAAGATTATTGGGCATCTACGGAATTTATTTCTAAAAGTGATCTTTTCGTTTTTACTTCCTGTACGACTGTTTATTACAATCATTATTATGAATTCTTTGATGTCTAAGAGATTATGAGCATTCTTCTGAGGAACCAAAAGAAGACCCTGCTGTAAATACTATGTGTAGGCCCCAGCCCACCTTTCCCTAGACTCACCTGTACTTGAAGCCGCGGAACATGCCCGTGTCGATGTATCCCGGGCACACCACCGTTGTCTTCACGCCCGTCTTGCCCCGCTTTATCAGCTCCATCCTGACACAGACATGGATTTAAGATACATGGAACTATTGGGGTTTAAAATACATGGAACTACTGGGGTTTAAGATACATGGAACTATTGGGGTTTAAAATACATGGAACTATTGGGGTTTAAGATACATGGAACTATTGGGATTTAAGATACATGAAACTACTGGAATTTAAGATACATGGCACTATTGGTATTTAAGACACATGGAACTATTGGAATTTAAGATACATGGAACTATTGGGGTTTAAGATACATGGAACTATTTGGATTTAAGATACATGGAACTATTGGGGTTTAAGATACATGGAACTATTGGGATTTAAGATACATGGAACTATTGGGGTTTAAGATACATGAAACTATTGGGGTTTAAGATACATGGAACTATTGGGTCTAGAGACTCACCTCAAACACTCGCTGAGGCCCACAGCGGAGAACTTTAGTTTTGGGACCCATCCACTAGATAGACCAGTGACTCACCTCAAACACTCGCTGAGGCCCACAGCGGAGAACGTTAGTTTTGGGACCCATCCACTAGATAGGCTAGAGACTCACCTCAAACACTCGCTGAGGCCCACAGCGGAGAACGTTAGTTTTGGGACCCATCCACTAGATAGGCTAGTGACTCACCTCAAACACTCGCTGAGGCCCACAGCGGAGAACTTGCTGACCGAGTAGTCCACCATGCCAGGCACTCCGAACAGACCTGCCGTGCTCGCCACGGTGACCACGTGACCTCGGTTCCTCCGCAGCATCCCAGGGAGGAAGCACTTCACCGCCTGAACCACAGATAATAAAGCATATATAAACAGAATCCCATCCTATGTAAACTGGACTCACAAAACCCCATACATAGACCACAGAGAATAAAGTATACAACAAATATAGTACAGAATCACTTGCCACATACACTGGACTCAAAGAATCCCATACATAGACCACAGAGAATAAATCATACATACACAGAATCACATGCCACATACACTGGACTCACAAAACCCCATACATAGACCACAGAGAATAAAGCATACATACACAGAATCACATGCCATATACACTGGACTCACAAAACCCCATACATAGACCACAGAGAATAAAGCATACACACACAGAATCACATGCCATATAAACTGGACTCACAAAACCCCATACATAGACCACCGAGAATAAAACATATACATACAGAATCACAACCCACACACACTGGACTCACAAAACTCCATACATAGACCGCAAAGAATAAAGTATACAACAAATATAGTACAGAATCACTTGCCACATACACTGGACTCAAAGAATCCCATACATAGACCACAGAGAATAAAACATATACATACAGAATCACAATCCACATATACACAAACTGGACTCATAAAACCCCATACATAGACCACAGAGAATAAAGCATACACACACAGAATCACATGCCATATGAAATGGACTCACAAAACAACACAGAAAAGACATCACACAAAGTTAAAACTAATTATAGTTTTTACAGGCGAACATACCCTTAAAAACCACATTATCTGTATAGATAAAAGAATAAAGGCAGGTCCAAATCTTTGCAAGACTTACAACAGCAGGAAAGGTGTTACTGTAGCGTGTTACTGTAGCGTGTTGCTGTAGCGTGTTGCTGTAGCGTGTTGCTGTAGCGTGTTACTGTAGCGTGTTGCTGTAGCGTGTTACTGTAGCGTGTTACTGTAGCGTGTTACTGTAGCGTGTTGCTGTAGCGTGTTACTGTAGCGTGTTGCTGTAGCGTGTTACTGTAGCGTGTTGCTGTAGCGTGTTACTGTAGCGTGTTACTATAGCGTGTTACTGTAGCGTGTTGCTGTAGCGTGTTACTGTAGCGTGTTGCTGTAGCGTGTTGCTGTAGCGTGTTGCTGCTGACGTGTTGCTGTAGCTTACCCAGAGGTGTGAGAGGGCGTTGACCTCCATGGTCTTGATGTTCAGGTGGTCATCGTTGTCCAGAAGCGAGCAGCCAGTGATGATGCCGGCGTTGTTGACCAGTATGTTCACATCTCCCAGCTCGCTCTTCACCTGGGATCAGGTGGACACGAGAAGCAATGCATGTGTATGTATAACATGGCTGCTTTGTTGGTAACTCCAGCAGCTTGCAGGCTATAACATGGACAAATCCCTAGACTAGCATTTGGGAATTTTACGTGCTGCCGTATAGAGAAAGTGCGTAGTTTATATACGTTAAAACGTTAAATAACGATGCCCCAACCAGAAGGGTTGAATATGGGTGAGTACCTGAACCGCCATTACTTTAT
>RQTK01000683.1:224883-236568 GCA_003991915.1 Elysia chlorotica | reverse complement strand
AAGAAATAAAAAACAAAATCAACAAAAAAAAACAACAACCAATAAACAAAACAAAAATAAACAAAAATCTTAATGCTACCGCTCCAAGTGTAGTCTTTAAACTCAATGATAATGGTATTCTGTCAATGGCAGAAATTATTTGGAGCTATATTATCTAGTACATGTACATAAAAACGCAATCGTGTGTGATACCATTGACTCTAAACTAAATTGTTTAGCTTAGAGTCAATAGAGCGTTGAAGCATTATATAGTCGGTTTTCTCTTGCTTGAAAGCCTCTTCAAGACCAAGAACATAATTATGAGTGAGTACATGAATTGCCAGTCATTAATGGGTAGTTGATTCAGTTCATTTATGTCTTTTTCGCAATGGGGTTTTTACGACCCATTCTTTCTTATTTTTGTATTAAAATCAACGCCTGGAGTAACAAAACATCAAAGAATAAGCTTAGCTGTTACATAAACTACATATGAACCCCCCCCCCCCCCCCCCCCCCCCCCCCCCACCTGTTTGGCGGCCGTGTAGATGTTGTCCCTCCGTGCCAGGTCCACTGTGTAGGTCCACACCTGGGCCCCAGGCACCGCCTCCTTAATTAGGTCAGCCGTGGCCTGGTTGCCCTCCTGGTTCACGTCCCAGAGCACAACCCTACAGCCCAGGTGGGCGAACCTCAGGGCCAGCAGCCGGCCCACACCGCTACCTGTGGGGGGAGGGTATTTGGAGTGGAGGTGGGTGGGTTAGTTTTAGGATTAGAGATATCCTTGTGCTCCTGGTTTACGTTCACGAGTATCACACCTCAGCCCAGGTGTACAAACCTCATGGCTAGCAGATGGCCTACTATGCTACCTGTGTGTGGTCTGAGTGTGCAAGGAAGGTTGGTGTAGGGTTAGTAGGGGAACAATGTCAGGAAATGTCACAGGAAAGATACGAGTAATGATAATTCTGGGTTAAGCATTATACCTTCTACGCCTTTCACTCTTTTCCTTACTCCCCCCTTCTCCGGTCGTTCTTTTCCTCCCGTATCCTCTCTTATCTCTACTCTCTACGCCATGTTCATTTTTATCTTTGATTCAAAAAGTAAAATACAAAATATAGACGATTTTAGTGACTGCACTCCCCCTCCCTCCCCCCCCCCCCCCCCCTCACCTGCTCCTGTAACGAGGGCCAGCCACCCAGTGACGTCCTTGCGAGACTGAAGCCCGACGGGGGCCACCGCCCTGTAGACAGCGGCCAGCCACAACCACGTGACCCGCCCCACCAGGGCCAGCGACTCGGCCACCAGGTTCATGGTCACACTCGGGCTGGCTGGTCTAGACTTAGAGTCGACTGGACGCTTGACCACAGACAGAGCTAGGACGGTAGACCGGGATAAAGACTGTCGCTAGATCTGGGAAAACAACGTTAAAAAATTAAGGCTGTAAATATATTATGTTATTTATATTGATGTTTTACATTGATGTGAGGTAACCAGGGTGAATCAGGCAAGGGTGGCTAATACGTATTGAACTAGAACCCACTAGAAATAGAAAAAAAAACTAACCTATGCCGAACCTTTTTTTTAAATAAATATAACTCTGGTTCTAGAAGTGATATAGACAAATTTTCAAAATTATTTTAAAATCAACTTTTAAAAAAATTCACATTCCTAAGTGTGCCTGATTCCCCCTGCCTTGTTGTCACATAAAATAATTATTATTACAAGTATAATCACATTGGGGTTTCGCGTTTTATACTGCTTCATATAGTGGACACTGCATAAAGTAGAGGGATGTGCGAGGTTTCTCAGCGTTAGAGCGTTAGCCTTCTGTTTCGGAAAATCCCTGGCTCGTTCCCCTTTGTTCCCGACTCCTGAGTCAGTGCCAGTATCATAATGGTCGACCTAGTCAAAAGTCCTGGTATCCATGTTCTGATTCTGTATGGAACAACGTAAAACTATCATGCGTAGGTCTCGGGACCCGTTCGCGATCACTGATCGAACCAGAGACTTCCCAATTAGAAATGGCGCTCTCTACTATTTAGCCACCCCCTCACATCGGCCCTTTAAAAGCAGAGATGCCGGGTGAATCTACAGCTACGAAAAACCAACAAAGACGAAGCAAAACACCTGCAAATCAGTAAGATCCAAGTATCGATACTAGTATAATGATTAAAAATAATTATCTATCAGGCTAGTATTAATGAAAATATGTACGTGAGTAAAAATATGACCAACACAGTGTGGCCTATTTCTATTTAAAGTTTCACTTACCTCTTCAAAGCACGAGATCAAGCTTAATCCTCGCTAATACTGAATCTGTATTAAAGTATTTGTATAATCTTAGATCAGTCTCTCAGAATGTCACTGCCTGTCACTAATAAGCTGATACTGTACACACACTTTGCTTCTCAACCAAATCCTGCTAAATGAATGTTTTCGTATTAGAGAAAATCGGTGGCTGTCACATGTGCATAGGCTTACAATAACGATGTTCTCGGAATCAAATTTGAAAGAAAAGACCAACGCAACGTAGGCCTACGTCCGTAGGTAAAGGCAATGACTTTCTCATCTGATAAATAAAAATAATTATACGCATATTATCAAAGCCTATGGTTTTCAGTATAGCAAAAAATAATTATTACCCTCTGTGTCCAAGTGTTGTTCTCTCTGTTCGTAGTGTTGTGTCTTGCTTGTGCTCTGTATACATTATGATAATTAATTAATTGCTATAACAGGCTGTGCGATAAACAAGACGTTAACGAATGACATAGTGCTGTCCATCTAGGGATGGGTTTTTCTTATCGCTCATTGGCTCCGTAAGTCAATATAGATCTGTGATTGGACGCTAGTGCATAAAATTATTACTTTACCTATCGTCTTCGTTTTGTCATGCGCCATGGCCACAGTACTCGTAAAGTCTCACTATCCTTTCATCATGATCCCATTTCATGCTCTCGTTTGGCCAATCCTTTGTGGGTCAGTTGGCGTGGATTGGCTTGTTTAAGTGCCCAGTAAAACACATCTTCAAGTTGGCCCAGCATAGAATGATGTAGTGTTGTACATCGTGTGGACTTTATCCAACACTAGAGGGATTCTCGGGCAATAGTTGAGTAAAGGTCAATAAACGTAATAAAATAATTAGTTTTATACTTGCAGTTGTATACTAACGTGTACTAACGTGTAGTTATAGCATGCCCTGTACAAGATGGGAGCGGTCAGATCGGCTTGACCAATTAGCTTTTAGTTACTGTCAGACCGGACGTTACATCTTTTTAGGACCAGGTACATTGTCACCACAGTTGTGATGTGTCCTATCTCACTAAAAATACTCTATATTTAATGGTCACCTCAGTTGTATAGTGTTCTATCTCATTTAAAAACACTCTTATTCTTTAGTGCTCACCTCAGTTGTATGGTATTTTATCTCGTTTCTAAAATAATAATCGTTAGTAGTTTGGAAATGAGGTAGGACCTTATAGTCCTACAGCTGATGTACAAATGAATCTTGATACAACCTTTGAGACAAGAAAAACTATCGACTTTAAGCAAGTGAGAGCTGGCCTTACCCATTTGCCAGTACTTGAACAAAGAGGAAAACAAAGTCTTATTTGGGACCGCTACATGCTGTTGGCTCCTGACTCCACACTAGCACATTATACAGCTTTGTAGTAACCTTACGACTCGCCATCAGATACACGATAAGAAGGTTTACGACGACCCCTTTTGTTGATACATGATTGTATCACTTCAGTCCAACCAGCAACGCTCTGGGCTGTCGAGCAAGAAGACCCAGGTTGGATTTCCAGCCCTGCCCCCATCCCCATAAAGTAACACTTCAGACGGGCATTGACAGTCCTGGGTCATAAAATGACCATTTCTTCAACGATGATAAAACAATAATTAATACTGTTGGCCATAACGGTAACTTATGTCACGCATCGCAACCACCCACTTTGAAACTGTAAATTGCTGTTGCGCATCCCCAGTACACACGCACACCCATCCGTCTGTCGAAGTTCGCAGAGTGTAAATAGCATGTACCCACTACAATGTGTGTGCTTTGATAGCTGTATCTTTTTCCAATATCCGCAACCACAATCATAAAATAATTGCCACGATATTTTGGTTCAGGATGTCTTCTAGTCCACATTTTTTACTTACTTGTGAAACAATTAGTTCGACAAACCTGGGATGCCAATCCCATATGTAGGCATATCGGATATCATTGTACAGTATTGTATCAAGCCCACTGTTTAAAAAAAACAACAATGTTCACACTTGAGTCTTAATTAGTTGCAATATGCTCAGGTGCCACGAAGAGCCTAAAACTGACAATTGATAAAAAGTCGCAAAGGTCTGTTGTTTTTGTTTTTAAACTTCCTAGCACTTCTTTTCTTTAGCATTTTTTTTCTTTGAAAGGTGTCAAAATACTACCTACCGTAATTGCTAAAAAGAAAAGAAAATGCAAAGGACTATTGAGGCTAATAGAAAACAACTGCTGTCTCCGCTCAATCTTCTTCCTGTGTGTTAAAAAACGAAAAGTACTAGATAATAGAGAGAACTAACCTGCTTTGTTTACTATTTACAAGTCGTTGAACCTCTCTTGTTTTTTCATCGACAAGTGTATCGTATCAGCATGAATCTCTAGCATTCATCAGTAACTGGTTAGAGAGGGCTTTACTAGATGCCTAGAAATACATGTAAAGGAAAATAAACAGATAATAAAAATAATAGAATACTATTAGTGCATGTACTACTACTACTACTACTACTACTACTACTACTACTACTACTACTACTACTACTACTACTACTACTACTACTACAACAATAATAATTAAAAAAATAATACAATAATTTCACCACTATTATAATACACGCAGATCCAGATGTAGTTGAAAGAAAGACAAACCTATAGCCGAGTGGACGCACGATGCGAGAAACAGTGACTGAGTGAGTCAGCTGGCTTGACGGAGGTTTTATCCCACTCTCTCGCCGTCACAGGCTGGAATACAAATTACAAGTAGGTCTAGGTCTAGGTCTAGGTCCAACCAGCACAATCTACTATGTTGACAAAACCAGCGCATGTGGTAGAACATTCAACTCACAATCTGGAATTTTTTGTGGGTATCGAGCCAGCGATTAGGAAACAATTTACATCTGCATTTTAATGTTTCCACACCAGCTTGCTTCCATTCGATAACTTAATGACCCTACTAGTAGGCCTACTACTCTGCCATCTTCACACACGTGAATTAAACAAAAAAGTAGCAGCAGAAAAGCTAAAGAAGCGACTGACCACAACACATGCAGGTAGGCTACACACACAAACACAAGGCCAGCTGATCGGTCAAGCCTGACCACACAACACACTCGGTGCTGTGTTGTTGTTGTGTTGACAGTAAAGTAGATCGTGTGACCATGAACCCATAGCACACACACATAAAAAGAAAAGAAAAGAAAAAGACGACAGGTAAGGGGGTAGGTCTACTGGATAGATCTCTGCGGTATAGTTTTACCAGGGAAGGTGAAATAGTGAGGGCTTCCACGGGGAGAATTTTTAGTATATGGATTAGAATAAATAAGGCGATTCCTTCATGTTCTAAACCGTCTCAAAATTACTCAACCGCCTTAATTTCAAGAATGAAAGAGAGTAAGATGCTAGCTCCCCTTATCAAAAACATTGTGAGCTCTTTTTGAGAAACGTCTCGCTGAACTCTATGTAGTCTCTGGTACTATCGTAGATACAGTAGAGAAAACAAGTGATGATAAAACTCGATGTCTAAAGTGCGTGGTTACATCGTGGGTTATCGCCACGGACCACGCCTTCTCGTGTGTTTGCGAGTCCTGCAGCAATGCTAAAAAAAAAACAGGTTTAATTGATTCCATCTCTTTGTTTCATAGACCGTGATCCGCCTCATCATACACGTAAACACAGACTGTTGATTACAGGGATCAAGGTTGGACCTTTGAGTTTTAAATTTAGATAAGCTTATCTCCATCTTTCTCTTTCTCTCTGCCTCCCCTCTCCTTCTGCCTCTCCTTCCCTGTTCTTCTTCCTTCCCCCCTCCCTCTCTCACTCTCTCTCTCTCTCTCTCTCTCTCTCTCTCTCTCTCTCTCTCTCTCTCTCTCTCTCTGTCACACACAAGCGCGCACTTCATCTCTTAATCCATCCATCAATCAATCAATCAATCAATCTAGCCATGTCCTTGAAAGATTCATGGGAAAACTAGGGGATTTAATACTGATCATGTTAGTCAACAAAGGCTTATAATTATTGTATCATTTCAGTTTTAAAATGGCCTGCATCTCTTCAACTTTAAAATGGCTTTTATCGTTTATGTATCATTTCAGTGTTTGCCTTTATCATAAATTATATGTTTGAAAATGGCCTGTACCGTTTCAGTTGTACCTTGGCATATAGCATTTCAATTAGAAAATTGCCTTCGTCAGATAAGTCTTAAAAGAGCATAGTTTTTCATTTCATATTCAAAAATTTGTATTTCATTCCAGTTACAAAGTTGCTTTTTTATTTCAGTTTAACGTCAGTTTTAAAATGGTCTATTTCATTTTTACTTTAAAATACCTTACGACTTATTAAAAAAACGAATGGGATCATTTTGAAATTTTAGTGATGACACGTTCATACATTACACGCCTACCACAAAACTTGAAAAATTTATGAATTTTAATGCGACAAGCCACTTTACAGCATCGAACGAATCATAAGTATCTACATTCACGTATAGATGCTCCATGTCAGTTTGAATAAAGAGATGCTACCAATGCTGCTAACACATTCAGCGATGAAAGTGATCAAATATTGTGCAAAATGAGTAGGAAAGTTCGGAAATTTACGATCGATTTTTGGCGTTTTACTGCAATGATAGATGTGTATCGTTTGTCTGCATCTACAGGCCTAGATCGGATGTAACATGACTGGTCTAATGCGAGTGTGACCACAGACTGTTTAAAGCTGGATTGTTCAGTCCCTGGTTTGACTCTACAGAACTGGTTACAGCGTACGTACACATACACATACACACAGCCCGAAAAATGAAACGAAGAGAGAGAGAGAGAGAGAGAGAGAGAGAGAGAGAGAGAGAGAGAGAGAGAGAGAGAGAGAGAGAGAGAGAGAGAGAGAGAGAGAGAGAGAGAGAGAGAGAGAGAGACAGAGACAGAGAGACAGAGACAGAGACAAAGACAGAGGCAGAGAAAAGATTGACAGAAAGATGGAGAGAGATTGAGAGGGACAGGGAGAGGGAGAGAGAGAGAGACAAAATGATAGGTCGGTTTAACTCCAAGTTAATAAAAGCGATAGGCACCCAGGTGATAAGTTTAGACAACGTGTCCTAAAACTTTTAATTTTTATCTCCCAAAATGTTTAATTTAGTTTGTAAAGCTTTTTGTTATTTCTTGGTTAAAGTGTGTTTCCTTTTTTAAAGTACATGTACATATCCCAAGTGATTAGCTTGATGTGTAGAACTATTTTATTTATATATATTTATAATAATATCACTTTCACCGTGTTCATTATGATGTGCTGACGGGTGTATCACATAATAATCAGATTCTCATTTCTATTTTTGTAAACTGAAATTGAACATTTCATATTTTACTATTATTATTTCGTTTATTATGCATTTTCTTCATCTTGTATTTTGGTAGGCTTTGTCACGAAAGCATAATACAAAAATAGTGAAATTGTGACTTCAAATACCTAAAATATGCTAACATTACAGTTTATCCTGTCCCTCATTTACATCAAAGTTATTTTTTATGTTATCATTAAAGTAATGAGGATTACAATATTATTCTAAAGAAGGATAAACTGTTTTCAAACAAAACTAACAAAAAATAAGTCAACAAAATATACAAAAGAAAACACTCTTGCCTGACATTTTTAGTTCTTTTTTTTTTAAAACAAATTTAAATATACAATGTTAAGCTTATCGTTTTGGTAAATATTGTTTAAAAAAACAGCATAAACGTATTCAATTCCTTTTTACACAGATTTAAAATTAGGGTAAACTCTTCTACCGATTTAAAACAATAAAGTATTAAGTTTATAAAAAGTAAATGTTGTACATTAGAGTCTTACATGCAATGCATTTCCAAACAAAACAGAATCAAGTTAAGTAACGTTCTGTGATCTATTTAATAAACGCGAAAACAAATGAGAACATCTTTGTAACATTTGTATAAAACCACTTGATCAGGCAATTTTGAATTTGATTTTGGCACAATTTGGATCCAACGTTGTCGCAAAATTTACCTTGTTAGGAAAAACCCGAGCCTAAAAAAATAACGGACAGGGTCACCAAAATAAACAAACATTATTTTGCTGTTGAGTTGAGTTGTTGTTGCGTTGGTTTAACGTCCAACATAAGCACTATAATTATAGGCTATATTGTGGATGAGCGCCAAGACAATTTTATGTGCTGCCACACATGAGACAGGGCGGGGATACCATGACTCCTGTCTCAGCCGGTCACATTAAACTGCATTATTTTGCATTTAGAACCGAAGTGAGTTATATCATTAAGATATTAGAAACAGGTGGGACAGTTTACATTCTTAGAGAAGTATAATGGTAGGCTAAAACAAGGGGGGGGGGGGGGGGGGGGGACTGGCACCTGAGAGTAATTTTTTTACAATTGCTGAGCAAGACAATAATATTTTTAACACCATAACGAGATTTGTCATATGCGAAATAGAGAAAAATATATATAATGTTTTTTGATCGTTGTTGTCATCTTGAATTTTTGTGCCACACATACCCACTAGGTGTCATTCTTCCCTCACTATGATTGTCACTGAAACAAATAGATCAATATTTCCCTTCTTATGCAAAATTGATGTGTACAATTCGGTGACTTTCCCTGTTCTTTCATGTAGCCTCTACATAGGTCTAATTTATACATGTACAGGTCTTGAAAGTAAAAAATATACACAAAACATTGTGAGAGAATTTAGCCCTATTTATAGTCGGCTACAACAGACCACGCCCCACCAGTCTAACTGCTCTACAGCATGGAGCAGAACATCTTTCGTCCGACCAAGTGCATGTTCAAAAATTATTTTAATGTCACAAAAACTTCAGAAAGACCTATTTGCAGTGTTTATAGGCTATTTATACATGCACAGTTAATGCAATGAAGAAAAAGAGAGAAATGAAATTAATGTAAAAATGGAGCATTTGCAGATTTTTTTCTCCTGCCCCTTCTCTCTCTCTCTCTCTCTCTCTCTCTCTCTCTCTCTCTCTCTCTCTCTCTCTCTCTCTCTCTCTCTCTCTCTGTCTGTCTGTTTCTGTCTGTGTGCCTGTCTGTCTGTCTGTCTGTCTGTCTGTCTGTCTGTCTGTCTCTCTGTCTTCTCTCTGTCTGTCTGTCTGTCTGTCTCTTTTTGTTCTCTCTCTAGTTCTGTTTACCCCCCTCTCTCTCTCTCTCTCTCTCTCTCTCTCTCTCTCTCTCTCTCTCTCTCTCTGTGTCTCTCTCTCTCTTTCTCTTTATTTCTCTCTTCCCCGGCTTCTCTTATCTTTGCTTTTGGGTCAGGCTATTTTAATATGCTATAGTCAGGTAGAGTTTTCCAGAATCCATATTTGCCCGCAGAACGTGTACATTGCAAGTAGATAGTTGGGTAAAACCACAGGGAAAATCCACAAAGCGCACATGCAGTTCTTGTCTAGCTAGTAGTACTAGCACCACTCCACCAATACTAGTTGCTGTAGCGTTGTTGGCCAAAGATCACGATGAAAGTAAAAAAGATAACGAAATCCTAATGCACTGCCTTTAATATCCACACAAGATAAAATAACACACCAATGGCACTTTAAGTTTGAAAAATGGATGTCAATCTATCGGCTGTTCATGTACAATTTTAAAGTCATACAGCCATGAACTTACATCATTTTGCAGGTATGTATAACTGAGGCTTTGATATCGATAACTTAAAGTCCAATCACAAGATACATGTATTTTTAACTCATTGGTACCATAAACAGCCAAGAATCCTGTTCATACAAGGTTTCCACAAACCGTTACTCATTATAATCATAAACAGTTCAGTTTTTAAGCATTATTTATTCTGTACACACCTTGGAATTGATGAATGTAGGCAGAAAAACTTCATTCATGTACCTTCCAATTAAACACAAATTATGAACTTGTTTTGAAATCTTTAAAATTCTATCTTGCGAATATCTAGCACATGCGAGTATTGTTGTAAGACATCGGAAAAGACATGTCGCTAGATTAGGTCTGTAAAATAAAAACAAACTTCATTATACAAAAAGCCACTTCAAAAACTGTTCTGTTTTTTCAACCAAGTTGTTTCCCTTGCAAAAAATAAAACGGAAAACGGAAGCAACTCCATGGTCGACCAGAGCCCAAACCATTATTTAGTTAGTTCCCTTGGCTCTTTTATTCAGCCTAGAAATCTCTGCGGTTTTACTTGTGATGAGTTGAGTTGGTTTCAACTTCAGGAGCAAGGATATACCGTGGATGGGTCCCAAGGCGTACACTTTTACCTTACGCTAGAAACTATACCTCAATGTAGGCCAAAGTGCACCGTGTGCTTGTGTTTGATGTAAATACAAAAATCCCGTCATGCACATGATAAATAAATTAGGGCAGATTAATTCTCTGAGCCCTCTCTCCATGCAAATAAAACAAAACAAAGAAAAGACATTTTAATAAACATGAACATATGCTTTGGTCAACGTTCATATTTCTAAACATTCGTTAGCTGATTTTAAAAACAAGATCAAAATAATTAACATTCCGTGACTTTTCTGTCCGCCCTATTCCTATTGCGGTAGAACATTGTTTATTATTAGGTCACGATATTGACTTTACATATGGGCGAAGCGGTACAAACCGAGAGGCTATGCAATGCCAATTCGAACAAAGCTCTAAACCCAAAGTATTGGTGCATGTACTATACACACAACCACCCGAGGTGGACATGGACATTTATTTTCTCCTCACATGTAGGAGACCCGCCTGAGCCTTCCCTCGGTTCAGCTGTCCAGCACATAAAATTGTCAGACGTCCGTCTTGGGGCCCGTCCACAATGTAGTCTATATAGTGCTGCTGTTGGACGTTAAACCAACTCAACAATTGGTTCAGTTGTCCTATCATTGTTCAGTTTCTCCGCCGACAATGTTTAGTTTCTACACTGAGAATGTTAAGTTTCTCCGCTGGCATTGTTAAGTGTCTCTTCACATGTAGGAGGCCCACCTGAGCCTTCAGAGTTAAACAATGTTTATTATTTCCTCTGACATTATATAGTTTCTCCGCTGACATTGTTAAGTTTCTCCTTTCTTGTAGGAGCATGCCCTGACAGTTGAATATTTGTCAGTTTCTTCGCTGAAACTGTTTAGTTTATACAACGACATTTTTCGGTTTCTCCGCCGACACTGTTAAGTTTCTCCGCCGACGTTGTTAAGTTTCTCCGCCGACATTGTTAAGTTTCTCCGCCGACATTGTTAAGTTTCTCCGCCGACATTGTTAAGTTTCTCCGCCGACATTGTTAAGTTTCTCCGCCGACGTTGTTAAGTTTCTCCGCCGACATTGTTAAGTTTCTCCCTTTCTCTCTCTCTCTCTCTCTCACTCTCTCTCTCATGTCTCAGTCTGACTCACAGCGTTTTCTCCTCCCAACTCTACACTATCATCTCTTCTCCACCTTTTACTAGACCTCCCTCTACATACACTA
>RQTK01000683.1:194926-221132 GCA_003991915.1 Elysia chlorotica | reverse complement strand
GGGGGGGGGGGGTGGAGGGGGAGAGAACACACCTTAGATTGTGTATGTACAAGTTATGGTCAAACCAGAGAGTGTGAAAGAGTGAGAGGTTTTACGACGAGGATTTCGTTCATTATGGCTAAAGATAGCTGCGGCGGTTGGTTCCTTCTTTAAACCATAGTAACAAAACTATGTCTAAAGATTGATCAAGTGCCTTAATTTTAATGAAGAAGTACAGAGAGCGCGAGTCATGGTAGCTTCCCGTATTTAAAACACTAATATTTCCTTTTGTGGAATGTCTACGTCATAAATCATGAAAACTAGCTATACTCAGAAAAATGCGGCAAGAATGTTGTTATTCCCAGGTGATTCCTGTTTAGTTGATCAAATCCGGCAATACAATATTTAGGGAATTTCTGGAAAGTTAATAGTTTTCAGGCTTGTCTGAAACATAATAACGATCTGCAATAAAAAGTAAGTCACATTTAGGACTTTATCTAGTAATTCAAAAGAAATGTCTAATGGATTTGGCTTGGGTACTTAATTCTTTTCAGGTAAATTCTAAACATTTTTTTTTAAATTGCTACTACATTTTCAGACCTCTTCTCTTTTTAGAGGTAGCTAACCTACGTCAGAAATTTGCCATGAAAATGCTTAATTCTACGTCAAAATTTTAGTACTAACTAGGATAATTTTTAGACCAAATTTAAAACCCCTTATGAAAACAACCACGGTCGCCAACGCCAACTGGCACTGCACATCTTAAAGATGTTGAATCAGTATTGCTAACCGCACGTCATAAAGATGATGATTAGGTATTGTTAACAGCACGTCATAAAGACGATGAATCAGTATTGTTAACAGCACGTCATGAAGATGACGAATCAGTATTGTTAACAGCACGTCGTAAAGATAATGATTAGGTATTGTTAACAGCACATCATAAAGACGATGAATCAGTATTGTTAACCGCACGTCATAAAGATGATGATTAGGTCATCAATGCCAAGTGACACTGCACGCCATAAAGAATCTGATGATGAATCAGTATTGTTAACTGCACGTACCCTCATAGCCACGAACTTCTCGAAGAGCACGATCCAGGACATGAGGTACACGAAGCTGTGGTGCGCGGCGAACAGCGCGGTGCAGTCGGCGGCGCTCAGCTTGGCCAGTGCCCGGAAGTAGGTGTACAGGGTCAAGGCCGTCACCAAGGTGAACAGCAGCGACTTCCAGAGGAAGCCCACCCACGAGAACTCCTCGCTGCCTCGGTAGATGTGGATACACTCTCTGTGGGGATACAGCACGAGGGTAGAATTGGATACATTCCCTGGGGGGAGACGGCGCGAGATAGTAAAAGCTAAAAGTAACAGTATTCTGGAGTCCAATCCCTCCCCTTCCTTCCCTCCCTCTCTCTCTGACCCTCTCTCTCTCTCTTTCTCTCTCTCTCTCTCTCTCTCTCTCTCTCTCTCTCTCTCTTTCTCTCTCTCTCTCTTCATGTTCCTTTCACTGTCCCTCTCGTTCTCCCTCTCTATCTGTTTGTCTCTTTCTCTCCTTCTCTCCCCCTCTCCCCTCTGGCCCCACCTGAGGATGTCCCCCGTGGACTGCCAGTGCGCGACCCTCGCCACACACAGGTAGCCCGGGAACAGCAGGAGCAGGCACGCCAGGAAGAAGTAGGTCAAGGTGAAGGGCGCGTCGAACGCCGTGGCGTGGAACGAGTCCTGCAGCAGTTCGCTGAAGGCCACCCACGTGAGTGCTGACGTCAGAGAAATGATGGCGCCGACCAGGAGCTTGCTGCGCCGGCTCGACCAATCCCAGGGAGGCTTGTCCTCAACTTCCGCTGTCGCTGAATGCTTCCGGTGTGAGGACGAGCGTCCGTTGCTGATTTCTGTAAAGTCCGGAACAAAGGGAGCCATAAACAAAGATTTGAAATGCAGCATTAGAAAAAGATGCTGAAGAGGATCTCATAATAAAAGATATCAGCAACGTTTATATCACTTTATCTAAGTGTCTGTCTTTCTATCCCTCTCTCCATTTATCTACGTCTCTCTTGGGCTGTTTGCTCTTGTTCTTCCTCCATCTCTCCATCTCTCGCTGTCTCTTTCTCTATCCTCTATATCTTTGTCCCTCTCCTTGTGTCCCTTTTCCCCTTCATCACTCTTTCTCTCAATGGCTCATCCTCTGTCGCTCTTCCTATCTCTCCCACATCAATACACAGACGCTCTATAGTTACGGATCCTGTGAAATCATTAGTCCACGGATCGCTTACGTTACATAAGTCAAGAAAATACCAGCTCAGATACATAAACACCGGCTCATGCTCGACGCACTATGTGAAACTAGGGGAGAGTTGGTGCTTGTTGCAAAGCGTTGGTCTATTAATCGGGAAGTCCGCGGGTCAAAACCCACGATCAGGCAAATTTGTTTGTTGGATCTCGTCCCCAACCGGTTGTGTAGGTGTCGGTATGGTGTGACCGGAGTGACCGGCTGAGACAGGAGTCCTGGTATCCCCGCACTGCTCAGTGTCTAGCAGCACGGAAAATAGCGCACGTTAGTCAGGGGCTCCGTCACCGTAACGGATTCTTCTGGGGACTTTGAGAGACTAGGCGAGAGAGTCAACTATGCTACCAATCTGAATAGATCGGTGTCTGGCAGCTCGGCATAAAATTTGTTCACAATTCTTGAGATAGTAGGTTATTTTTGTAAACCCGGCGCACAAAAGCTCTAGATCTATAACGAGACTACCCAAATACATTTTTGCACAAGTGATATATTCATTCTTAATAAGTATCATAGTTAGGACACAAGGATACTCAGTGAGTATTTTTCGTTCGATCCACACGCCTACTAAACCAAGAGTGTAAACTGTCCTGATTGGGCATAATTGTTTTGAAATGGTCCCCTCTTCGATATAGCATGGAACTGAAGCCAGAAGTTAAGGTACAAACCTTTCCCTCTCCATGTCCACATTTTTCCCAAAATAACAGGTAAAGTCACCGAACCGACTTAAGTGAATACAGTATTGCACAGCAAGGGCAATAGTGATCTATTCATTCTTAATAAGTATCATAGTTAGGACAGAAGAATACTGAGTGAGCATTTTTTGTTAAATCTACAAGTCTACTAGACCAAAAATGTAACTTGTCTTGATTGGGTATAATTGTTTGATAATATGGCTAATTTAAGTTCTAAATGCAACTATTCAATTTGTTTATTTTGGTAACTCTGCCTGTTTTTTTGTTGTTGTTGTTTTTTTGGAAGGCTCGCTCTATAAGCATCAACTTCTATAAGATTGAACAGTAGTTTAGGAAAAATTGGCTTCCAAAAATTACACCGAAGTGAACAATTTCGCACCATTGTCACATTGATTTATTTCTTTATAATAATTATCACAGTTAAGATAGAATTACACTCAAATGTTGTTGTTTTTTTCGAGCCTTCCAGCTTAGCAGCCTAAAAATGAAAATCATTCCAACTGTGCCGTATAGATGTATTTAAATGCTAAAGCTAACTTCGGTTCTAAATGCAAATGTTTGTTTATTTTGGTGACACTGCCCATTATTCTTGGAAGCCTCGTTTTGGACAAAATACGTTTACGGGAATAAAAGTCAAGGCACAGAGGCCATTTTTTGGTTTGTTTGTTTTTTCTCCCCCGAGGAGCATGTTTGGGATAAGGCTAGTGCGTCGTCATTCAATCGAGATCCGGGTTCGATTCCTGCACTCGCGACCGCGTTTTTTCCTACTGTTTGGGTGAGTGTCAGTATAATGTGACTGTCCAAGACTCGGGTATATCTCTCTCTCTCTGGGGTCCCCTCCTCGATATAGTCTAGAGCTGCCGTCAGCTGTTAAGATACAAACATTCCTCCATCCATGTCCACATTTTCGTTCAACAAGAGCAACATCTTTCTATTTTTATAAACGTTTTAGTTTACTTATTTAAGAAATAAATTATAATTATTAGGTATTTTTCCTACCCCCTTATAGAAACTGTTTAGCAGTAAAAGGCAGTTTAATAACACCTTTCACTTTGACATTTGGTACGGTACAAATATAATAATAATAATAATAATGACAATGACAATATTATAAGTCAATTCAGTGACTTGGCTTTCTTTTTATAGAAACCTTTCAAGCAGTAACTTCTATAATACTATTCATGCTTTGTGATGATGTACTAAATACTATATTTAGGAAATGTATAACTGCTGGAGTACCATCATCATCTCCGATCAATGTACACGTCACGATCTACAAAAAGGTTTTGGGTGCAGAATTGTTAGCTTAGCATTCCAGACTGAAATAGTTATACTTTCAATATAAATAACACCGCTATGTACATAAATAGCTATATGTAAACAACAAGTTACATTCTCAAGTACGGGTTTTAGGTTGTGACGTGAGAGAGCTCAGAGACAACCAAAGAGAATCAGACAAAAGTCGCGGACCTACGTTTTCAGCTATAGCCCTCTACTTAATAATAAAAACCTACTATAATTATATTGATCTTTGTAATTTTCAAGATATATGAAGTACATGTATCTATGGCTCTAGAAAATCAAAACTTTGTTGTTGTTTTTTCAAAATCTTGAGGTGCACTAAATGCTTTTTTGGACGCTATAAACAACTCAAAAAGTCCAATTACTACTTATCCTCTTGTGCCTGATTCACTCTGGTTGCACCAGATACTGGCGTTAGACTGGCGGGCAAGAAGTCCGAGGTTTAATTCTCAGCTAGTGCCTCAGTCTACGTACAGGAATCTTTGTGGAACTCACAAGACGTAAAATTCGCGGGGTAAACTTTGTTACTACACTGAAAGCAAGATACAATTCTACAGCAGGTTTGAACCCATTTCATCCGCAGATCATTTACATTCGTCTCCCTATGAAACAAGACAAGAAAAACAAAGGGGGTTTGGGGTGTGTGTCCAATTTCTTTCTCTAGACCAAATATACGAACTGAGGGAAGGAGTAGAAATAATACATGTTTGTCATTCCATGTACTTTTATGTACTAAATACTATATTTAGGAAGTGTATAACTGCTGAAGGACCATCATAATCTCTGATCAATGTACAAGTCACGATCTACAAAAAAGTTTTTAGGTGAAGAACTGCTAGTTCAGCATTCGCGACTGAAATAGTTCCACATTAAGTATAAATAATACATGGTTGGTTGGGTTTCCATGTATTATTTATACTTAATGTGGAACTATTTCAGTCGCGAATAATGAACTAGCAGTTCACATTAAGTATGAATAATACAGCTATGTACATAAATAGCTATATTTAAACAACAAGTTACATTTTAAAGTACGGGTTTTAGTTTGTGACGTTTGAGAGCTCACAGACAACCACAGAGAATCAGACAAAAAGTCGCAGATCTAAGTTTTCAGATAGAGCCCTCTACTTAGTAGTGAAAACCTACGCGATATTGATCTTTTTAATTTTCAAGTTATATGAAGTATCTCTGGTTCTAGAAATTCAAGACATATAGTTTTTTCAACATCTTGAAAAGCACTAAATGCTTCTAGACTATAATACACAACCCAAAAAGTCAAATTTCCCACTTGGGGGTGAGGTCCAATTTCCTTCTCTTCTATACCAAATTTACAAACTAAAGAAAAAATACATGTTTGTCATTCCATGTACTTTTTAAAAATCTTGTACAGGGATCGTATGTATAACTTCGTGGCGCTAGTTTTAGATTTGTGTGGACTAAATATAAAAAAGATTGAATATCGATGTTATTCTTATATTAAAACAAAACAACACCAAAACCCAGACAACATTAATATACTGTACCGAGATAAATTTGTCTCTTTTTTGTCTTCTTTTATAATTTTCAAATTAAAATAGCCTTTCACATACCCAACAGGGAAAAATGATTGAAAACCAATAGAGGTTTGTCACGATATTATCGATTTTCTCAGAACATTTCGTAAGAATTCTTTTAGTTTACAAGCCTGTAATTTTATATAGAGCGCATTAGTGAGGTATTCCTATCTGAATGTTCTAGACACACCCACACGCCTGTGTAAGCTCCTTTCATTTTCTATATTTATTTACAGGTAGAATCGATAGCGCTCCCGCCACATTCATCAGCGAGGGGCGGATGGAGCTAAGACCCCCACTCAAGGCTGAAGTTATAATTATTGTTACACGTCATCACTCCGGCGCCACAGGTAGACAATTTGTAGGCTTTATCCTCTCATCTGATTTGTCCGTTAGAACTAGGGGTGGGGGGTGGGAGGGGCGGTATGCGAACTGGCACAAGTAGGTAGAGCGTTGGTTTCCCAATCAGGAGGCCCCTAGTTCGAAACCCACGATCTGTTTAAAAAAAAAAACGTATTGTGTCCCCTACTGGTTAGGTTAGCGTCAGTATACTGTGGCCGGCTGAGACAAGAGTCGTGCAATTCCGGCATTGTTTCTGTGAGAGAGCACGTAACAAGGTCATTCATTGTACGACGATTTCGGCATAAGACGGTTTTCGCTACTTTTGAGATACTGTTTTAACTCCTTATTGCTACTCCATATTGGACACCAGTTTCTAATAAGAAGGGGCAAACACCAGTACCTATGAACACATTTTTTAATATGAAATTTGAATATATCTCATTTTCACCTTTACAAGGACATATCACTTGTTATTTGCCATGCTCGTAATACGCTGAGGACACGGTACATAATATACACGTATGTGAATAGCTGTGCTGCTAAATCTGGGCACTATGAAACCAACCCACCCACGCACTGTCACGAACGCAGGAAATGGCACCGATATTTTTGTTTGATGAAAGTTTGAGTTTGGATGGGCCTCTAGGCTTGAGCAAATAATTCAAGGACAGTTGTTGTTGTTGTTGTTTTGTTGTTGTTGTTGTTGTTGTGAGAAATATCGCAAAAAATAGACTTGAGGACGATACAAAATAATTAGGTAACAAATGATCTTGCATACAATAAACTATTTATATTTTATTGTGTGTGAGCACATAAAATGTAACAAACTGAAACGGTAGTAATTTTTGTTCAATATATTGTAACAGCAACGAAAAAAAGGCTTACTTAAGTGACGTTATTATTTCTGTTGCACTATTTCCTTTGTCATATCAAACGCCCGGGTTCTACTTCTTTAAAATTCGTAATCAATGCCCTAGTCAGACCTCAGTGTGGATAGTAACTGTACCTACAGCCACCTTTGGGCACTTAATCTTCCCTGCGCCTGGAGGAGTGATTGGTTTTATTGGACTCATCCCAAGTTTGAGGGTCAGACAGGGCTAGCATTAGCAACAGCACTTTATAGACAAAACAGACACACAATCATATAATATATAATCACTTTCTCTCTATATATCTATCTATCTATCTATCTATCTATCTATCTATCTATCTATCTATCTATCTATCTATCTATCTATCTATCTATCTATCTATCTATCTATCTATCTATCTATCTATCTATCTATCTATCTATCTATCTATCTATCTATCTATCTATGTATCTATCTATCTATCTATCTATTTATATCAACATATGATAAAACAAGATAGTTCTTTATTAATGCCTTGAGAGAAATTCATAAAGTAAACTTGTCTGTATATCTGTTAACATGTAACGACAGATTGTGCTCTACAAACTTCCTGCTCCTATAATACCAGCAAAGACAGAAAAAAAAACCAAGTAAGCCTATTAGGTAACAGGCTCTGAGATCAAACGTTGTCCACAGTCTCGATAGAGTATCACCCTCCTTACATCTTTACAGAATACGATATTCTCTATATATCCCTCTCTTTTTCCCTATTTATCTTTCTTTCTCTTAATCTTTGTGTGTTTGTGCTTGTGTCTCTACCTGTCCCCGCCTGTCTCTGCTTGTCTCTGTCTCTGTCTCTGTTTCTGTCTCTGTCTGTCTGTCTGTCTGTCTGTCTGTCTGTCTGTCTGTCTGTCTGTCTCTTTGTCTCTCTCTCTTTCTCTCTCTCTTCCTCTCTCTCTCTCTCTCCTTATCTCTGTCTCCCTATCTCTCTGCCAGTCTCTCTGTCTTTCTGTCTCTCTTTATCTCTCAGTCTCTGCCTGTCTGTCTCTCTCTCTGTGTATCTGCTCACCTACCTATCTATATATCTATCAACTATCTGTCTATCTAACGATCGATTTACCTATCTGTCTATTGATTTAATTATTTATCTATATGTATCTATCTATCTATCTATCTATCTATCTATCTATCTATCTATCTATCTATCTATCTATCTATCAATCTATCTATCTATCCATCTGTCTCTCTGTGTACTTATCTATTTATCTATATATGTATCTAACCGTCTATTCATCTCTTTTTGTTTTCCGTCTTGATTTATAAACCGTTTTTATGCAGTTGGTTTGAAAGTTATGATGCTATTGATGTCTCGCATAGCAAGCATGGCTCTAGTGTTCGATTTCCGTATCAACATGTAATTTATTTCTCTTAGCCGCTTCGTGCTCTGAAGTTTATGTCCACAGAATATAGGAAGATCTTTTTTGAAAGTAAGTTTATTGATCAAACCCCGAAAGGAAAGACTTTTATCACTGTCTGCAGACAAGCGTCGATGGACATGCGCAAACTGCGTGAAAAAAAGGGCGGTAAAAAATATCCAATCGGATTTCAGTCTAGACTTTGATCAGAAGAGTGAGAGGAAGAGAGAGAGAGAGAGAGAGAGAGAGAGAGAGAGAGAGAGAGAGAGAGGAGGGAAGAGTTCTCTGTCCGTACTCGCTGCTCTGGTTTGTATAACTTAATGCAGAAAGTTTTTAGTTTTTGTTTTGATCTTTTGTTGGTTTGTTTGTTGTTGTTTTTTGGTATGTGTTTTTGATTTGTGTCATTCTGAAACACATAAACCTTGATTTAATTATCTGTACCGTGATTTCCTCTGGGGAACATAAAACAACCTAAACTGTTTGCAGTAGACGTTATTCTGGGAAACATCAGACTGTATAATTAAGCTTGTATAAATATTTTGTATCACAGGTTATCCGTGGGCATGGGAAGCATTACACAAACCACATTAATTTTTTGCCACAGAAGTTATTCTTGGAAAGATACAACCGATAATTATTTTGTAACCTAAGGCTTCAGTTTGTTCTGGGATACTTGACACTCTATTATTTTGTAACATCAGTTTTTCTCGGTAACATAAACATGGATATTTTGTAAGCTTACAGGATACGCCCACAAGTCGATATTTTGGAAAATAATCGCAAGGGACAATAATAACTGGTATTCAAACAGAGCTAGCTATACAATTAAACTACGAGGCGGCGTAACAATGTTGTTTATTTTTTAATCGTTTTTATGCAAATTGTGCAGTTGAACAGAAGATACGTTTCAAGTACCACCCTGGCCAGACAATGCCAATTGGGTAAAAGTCACTTCGGTAAAGAGTAGAAACCGAGAGTAAAAGGGGGTCAATACAATACAGAGAGAGAGAGAGAGAGAGTAAACTACTTTTTCTCCCTCCACAAGCATAGCAATCTCAGACCTCTGGTGGCCGCAAACACAGTACTTGTTGACTGGTGTATTTATCTGGCTGGCCACCACACCACAAGTCACGGGGAGAGAAGCATTGATTAAGGAGCTGTCTGGGGGATCTCGCGAGAGCTGCTTGTTGCTACAACGTTTTTGTTTGCCCGGGGGAATGAGATGAAGAGAAGCATCAACTCGCGTCGTAAAAAACGATGAACTTTAGTTGTTTTTTTAACTGGCATCGTAAAATACGACGATGCGCTTTATAGACAAATATTTTTTTTTAATTCGCATCGTGAAATGCGATGCACTTTTGGTTTTCTTAACTCGCGTCATAAAATACGATGCATTTTCTAGCTATTTTTTTTAATTTGCATTGTAAAATACGATGCATTCTCTAGCTACTTTTTTTTAATTCGCATCGTAAAATGCGATGCACTTTAGGTTTTCTTAATTCGCATCGTGAAATATGATGCAATTTAGTTTTGTTCCCGATTCGCATCTTAAAAACCGATGGATGCTGTTATATTTTCAATCACATAACGCTCGATGCACATTTATAACTATTTATCCCACAATATTTTAGACACTCACATAACGCCCGATGCACATGTATAACTATTTATCCCACAATATTTTAGACACTCACACAACGCCCGATGCACATGTATAACTATTTATCCCACAATATTTTAGACACTCACACAACGCCCGGTGCACATTTATAACTATTTATCCCACAATATGTTAGACACTCACACAACGCCCGATGCACATTTATAACTATTTATCCCACAATAGTTTAGACACTCACACAACGCCCGATGCACATGTATAACTATTTATCCCACAATAGTTTAGACACTCACACAACGCCCGGTGCACATGTATAACTATTTATCCCACAATAGTTTAGACACTCACATAACGCCCGGTGCACATGTATAACTATTTATCCCACAATAGTTTAGACACTCACATAACGCCCGATGCACATTTATATCTATTTATCCCACAATAGTTTAGACACTCACACAACGCCCGATGCACATTTATAACTATTTATCCCACAATAGTTTAGACACTCACACAACGCCCGATGCACATGTATAACTATTTATCCCACAATAGTTTAGACCCTCACATAACGCCCGATGCACATGTATAACTATTTATCCCACAATATTTTAGACACTGACCTTCCAGCTCAGTGGACGGCTCGGTCAAGGACACGCCGGACGCCTCGAAGGTCACGCTCCTGGGGCAGCTGCCGTTGCTGCTGTAGCTACACGTGCCCGCCTTGGCGTTGATCAGCGTGCTGCTGTCGCCGGCAGATGCTGATGCTGATGCTGATGCTGATGCTGATGCTGATGCTGATGCTGATGCTGATGCTGATGCTGTCCCCACCTGGTCTGGCCGCCTGTCCGCTTCTCCGGACGCCTCGAAGGTCACGCTCCTGGGGCAGCTGCCGTTGCTGCTGTAGCTACACGTGCCCGCCTTGGCGTTGATCAGCGTGCTGCTGTCGCCAGGAGATGCTGATGCTGACGCTGATGCTGATGCTGATGCTGATGCTGAAGCTGATGCTGATGCTGACGCTGATGCTGATGCTGATGCTGGTGCTGATGCTGATGCTGTCCCCACCTGGTCTGGCCGCCTGTCCGCTTCTCCCTGGCCGGCCCTAGTTTTCCCAAGGATACCCCGGCGCGAGGTTCCGCCTCCCTTGCTATGTGTGCCCTCCATGGCCCTGACGGGGACTGTGTTCTTACCCAGGCCAGCTGGCGTCTTACTTCCGCCGCCACTGGCCTGACTCATTTCTACTCGGCCGCCTCCTCCTCCTCTTCCTCCTCCTACGCATTCTTCTTCGAAGCTGTAGATCGTGACAACTTTATCGGAGCTGGGTGTTGAGGTTTGTCCTGGTCTGCATGTGCTTGTTGTGGGTTCTTCTAGAGCTGCTACTCCTGTAGGTGTTGGTGGTGGTAGTATTGCTGTTGCTGAAGTGGCCCTAGCGGGAGTGTCTGCTGGGGTACGGCACACAGCGTGCACTGAGGAGGGTGTCAGGATGTTGGGGTCCGGGCTGACCCCCGTGTATTCCGTACTGTACACGTCCAAGACATGTTTGGGGGCGGAACCGGAAGTGAATCGGCTGGCGCCAAAAGAACTGGTGGTGCCGGAAATCGTAGCGATGCTGATGACGTCAGAGGTGACGTCCACGAAGTCAGCCACCTTCAAGGGCCCCGCGCGGCCCCTCCGGAGAGCAATGGTGGCGGGATGTCACGTGACACGGACACTGACCAATTGTGATTGGGTGCGGGCCAAGAGATGTCACGTGACACGGGAAACTGACCAATGACAAGGCGGCATGCTAGGCTAGCGTTGTGCAAAGATGGCTAAAGTCCCTAAGCAATCAAGATCTAATTCTCTTACGACTCGGCCATAACATCTATCAGTTGCAACATAACATTATTGTTCAGCTATGTTTCTATGTATTTTTTTCTGACACGAATTTGAAGCACACATTGAATATTTGTACTGAATCAAAGACATTTTAGATCAGTAGAAAAACATTTTTGTTTAAATTAGAGACTAACATCTCTTACCGAGTGGAACACAACTTACAAACTGCTTTATAACGATCATTTTAAACCTTGAAACAATACAAAAAATTCTCTAGAGAAACTGAATATTATTGACACTCGTTGGAAATAGACACAATATTCAGTAATAATTAAGCTTAAACTTGCAAAACCCTAAACAACTTTTTTACGAAACAATAAGTATTCGTTTTGAAATTTGAACAATTTTTAGATTGTCTAGTATTAAAATTATTGAGAGGTATTACGCTTTGATGAAATTCCCGCCGCTGACTTTTAATCGAGAAAACAAGTTTATTCTTTCATTGGATAGAAAAAACCATCGCGTTCAAACATCGTTTGCTACTACACGTTTATTGCACTCTCCCTTTTTTATTTTTTTAAGCAAACACGTTCTTTGCACACTTCCCCCCTTTGATTCATTTAAGCAAACACGTCTATTGCTCACTTTTTATTCTCTCATTAGCTAAAGTAAAACACACTTCTCTGCCCTAATTAGTCATAATTAACACTTTTTTGCCTGTAACTATCTGAAGAAACACAGAACGCTGGTTCGGGTGCATAGATGCACGTGCTTTTACCTACTACAAAGACGGTCTGAACTTTAAACTTTCGTGAAAGACAACTCTGAGGTGCTGAAGTTGTTATTTTTCAAATTCTTTTATTGTTGTAGAGATGGAAGCCAAAAAGAAGCTTTTGATTTGTGAGTCCTTTGCATGAAATGTTTCATAGTCACTATTTCTTAAGGGAGCGGTATAGAACAAGGTAGTTACGTTAGTTCCTGTTATTATCACATTATTATTCAAGTTTTGTAGTGATCAGTGTTCACTATAATTCACAGATGTGACCACTGTGACAGAGGTCTCGCGAGGGAGTGAGTTGTTTTTACGGCACGTCAGCGCGGTAACGGCTATGTTGTGCCCATGATGTCCTACGACAGTTAATGCATTATACTGGTAGCAACGGTGACTCCTTTATCTCTCAGAGTAGCAAAAGCATAAAAATTGTGCGTCAAAGGTTTGGTTAAAAATCGCGGCTCTATCTCGTAGTTGACAGTAATTGTCAGCCATTAGATAATATGACCTATATAGTGCTGACGTTGGATGTGAAGAAACCAATCAACCGATATCAATTCAACTGAGTACCGCCCCTAGAAAACAATAAGATCCCGACTCCTCATACAGAACAAACACGGGGTCTACGTTCAAGCGGGGACACTTTTCACAGTCTAGAAAGATTGAAGGGAAATTGTGACAGAAAAGCTTTCTCTACCGCCACGCCGAAACTCTGGTAGGGTCAAACTATCTCCATATACTATGTAATATTGAAATGGCTTTAAATCGTTTTCGCCATTAGATTTTTTTAATTGTTGTTGTTATTGTTGTTGTTGTTGTTGTTGTTGTTGTTGTTGTTTTTGTTGTTATTGTTGTTGTTGTTGTTATTTATATTATTATTATTATGTATTCTTATTACTATTACTATTATTATTATTATTTTTTTTACTACTGTTTTTATTTTTTTATATCATAATCATTATAATTAGCATTTATTGTTATAATCAAAATACATCCATATTCTCATATTAAGAATTCACTCCACTGTAAACGAACACACTCCTGCATTGTATATTGGTATGAGCCATGCTCTATTCGGCAAGTATTCTAGTGCCAAAAACACTCAGCATTTAAGTTTGTTTTCACTGTTACAATGCTACCTCACATCCAGCCTTAATTATTCTAAACACTCCAACAGTAGGTGTGGAATCCAATCGAGTGATTGCACAGAGAACTAAAACACCAACCGACTGCTCAGCACTGAGTTTATCTAATACAGACTTTACAGCAAACTGACTAGATCTAGACTCCTCTGATCAGCGTGAGTAGCAAGTAGCGAAACTATATCATCGCCCAAGACAAAGCGGAGAGGGCGAGACTTCCATAGCTGCTGATTCTGACTCCGCGAAGAGAAGAGTTCCTACCTGGCGGTGGAGAGTTTCGGAGTGCTTTCCCCTTTCCATTGGCGCTGCGTTCTTGTCCGTCAGTCACTGCGCTTTGATCGATGTAGAACATAGACATATAACTACTACTGGTAGTTATATAAATCTATGATGTAGAACCAACAGGTCGGCTCTCTGACGAGTCACTGACTAGTCACTGTGCGCGGATTTCTCGTCACGCAATGATCAGCTGAACACAGAAGAGCTATGGGGAGACAATGGGCACTTACCTTGGCGACTGAATGGTTTCAATACGGACATAATGATTGTAAAAGGTTTTAGGGTAATAATTATTTTAGATGGTGGTGGGGGGAGGCGAACAGATTTAAAGCTTAACTACCGATGTCTTGTAAAGAGACAAGAGAGAGAGAGAGAGAGAGAGAGAGAGAGAGAGAGAGAGAGAGAGAGAGAGAGAGAGAGAGAGAGAGAGAGAGAGAGAGAGAGAGAGAGAGAGAGAGACAGAGAGAGAGAGAGAGACAGAGAGACAGAGAGAGAGACAGACAGACAGACAGAGACAGAGAGAGACAAGAGAGACAGAGAGAGAGAGAGAGAGAGAGAGAGAGAGAGAGAGATGAGTCAGAGACAGACAAGTATATACATTATTTCTTAATTGTTTTAGGCTTGAATCACGAGAAATTATTAACTTAATACATGTAAAAGCAAATCGACCCGACATATCCCACAGAGACTGTCAACCACCTTCAACGCTGTCTGGTGTACGAAGATGCGAGAGCCAAACATGACATTGATTTCCTCAGAGAACATTAGATGTGTTACCACCGCAGTTAAAACCCATGGCATTTAAAGATTAGCTGACGCTGTTTGCACTGTGAATGCACGACAATGTTGATACGCTACTGTTGATAATATTATGAGGAAAATGTTTGCATACTGAGAGAGAGAGAGAGAGAGAGAGAGAGAGAGAGAGAGAGAGAGAGAAACATCTTTAAGAGAAATAGCCTGTAAGATTTGTTGAAAAGCGCAATCGGATAATGAATTGATAGAAAACGAGATAATGAGTGAGAGATAGGAGTCTTTTCTTCTTGTTCAACTTCAGCAGTGAATGGGTCTCATGAGAAGCGTCCGACAATTTTACGTTCTGCCACACGTAGACAGAGCTGGGATACCATGACCACTGTCTCAGCCCTGTATCATACCATATCTGACGCATAATGGAGGCAGCTGGCCGAGATTCAAACATTGAACTTCCACTTAGATGCCGCGCGCTTTACCGGTAGCTCCACACTCATACCCTCTTCTTCCCGTTAACGGTTTTGATCTTTTTAAAGATATCCTTGTTCTAAGTGTGTAAGATTTGGGTATGTTCGATTTTTGTGATTATTAAAAAAAAAAAAAGATGAAATAACGCCAATTTTTGTTTGTTTGTTGTTTGTTGTTGTTGTTTTGTTTTGTTTTTGTTAAGAGATTTTATAAGTATGTTATATAAATAGAATATGGCAGGGTTTTTTTAAGTTCTATATTTTTCCATTTCTTCAAGCTTATGTGTGTGAAATCCTCCGAAAAGCACGTTGTTGAACGCCTCTGAAAAAACTACGCCAACTTGGTAGCACATCAAAGAGACTTTTTACACCTACGGTTGGGCCCGCTTTTACCTTTTTAAGCGCATTACAGTTTCAGTTTCACACTTACAACATCAGGAGGTGGAGATAATAAGTTTCTGGCCCGCTTTTACCTTTTAAAGCGCATTACAGTTCAGTTTGTTGTTGGGCTTGGAGGTGATAACTTTTAATGCAAATATCGCACCAGTTCAATAGGATTTGTACCGTCATCTAAGATAAATGTTGACATACATACATATAATAGAATAATAAAAGTATCAGCACTCACAACATCAGATTTGGTAAACAAGGTAATTTTCATAACAATCCTGGTAGGGTTCTTATCTATAAACAAAATCTACATTAAATTAACCAAATTTTGGTTAGCTAGATTCGAGCTTACAGTCTATTGATCGCCCTTATAGAGCACTATCTAATTAGCCGTATGGCACCACTAAGACAAAAGAAAAGAAAAAACGAAAAAAAAAACACAACAACCGATAACGTAATGAAAGAACGCTGCCGTGATTCTTAAATGCGCAAACACGTATGTTTCGGTGGTACCTGACTGTAAGGAAATGACTCGACATTTGGATGACTTCTTTGATCCTGCCAGAAAATTAGTTGTTGGTGTTTTAATGTGAAGTTATTTACATAGGGATGTTTGTCTGCGTGTCTATGTGTGTGTCACTCTGTCTTTGTCTTTGCCTGTCGGTGTCTGTCTGTCTGTCTGTCTGTCTGTCTGTCTGTCTGTCTGTCTGTCTGTCTGTCTGTCTGTCTGTCTCTCTCTCTCTCTCTCTCTCTCTCTCTCTCTCTCTATTTATATCAGTCTCCCTTACCCCTTTTCCTCTTAGTTTCTCTTTTTTCTTCTTTCTCCTTCTCTCTCTGTCTTTTTTTCCTTCTATATTTTGCTCCTGTGCTCTGCAGATAGACACAAAACAAAATTTGAAGCCATTGACTGATAACATGTCTGTAGAAGAAGATGGCGGAAGTGACAATGACTAAGCTGATTAGGAAACTAAATTATCCCTGCTAGACTTCTCTCCCCTTAAACTCTTCAATAACAGGACGTAAAGAAGGACCGTCTGGGCTGAGGGCTTTAAATTTTTAACAATAAATTAAAAAAGAAGGATGAAAGAAAGGATGCCCGTCTAATAAGACGCGACAGTTGTGACGGACTAGCACTCATTGAAGAACCCTTTCCAAATCTAGAGGGTTTTATGTCATTTTCTGGTCATTTTGTTTCCGAAATTGGTGTCTGGGTTGGCGGGATGGAATAGGAGCTGAGTTGAAAGGTTTTATTCTGGATGGCATGTTCTATAGACGATTACATCAAGATTTTGCGATAGATGTAAGTTAGGAAACATAAGTAGATAATCAGAACTTTGTTCGTTTTAAATTATAATCCATTTTTTAAATCTATCATTTGTAGTAAAAAAGCTTTTACAAGTAGTAAGTTGGGCGATCGCAATAATTATGTTTATAGAGAATAATATATTTAAAAAAAACATTTTACATCTCGCTGAAAAAATATATATGAATAAGTTGTAAACAAATACATAAGCAAAAATAAAAGAAACAAATTAAAATTAATACGCAACAGTAAAAACCGGTTAATACGCTCTAAACTTTGAGAAGTCTCTTCCATAGAGAAACCCATGAACATCGAGGCGGTAAAATCAAGGCTGATTCGATTCCGCCCAGTCGCCCACCGCCCTCTTCACTTTGATTGGTTCAGACAGATCGGCGCGTCGGGACGGCCGGGCCAAAATGGAATAAAATTCTGACATGGGAATCGATGAACTTTTTCTTTTATGTTTTCATAGAGAGTGAAAACACTTCAAGAATTGCATTTTGTAGAGCTAGATATAGATTTTGAGTGGATCTTTTTAAAAAGATGATTTTTTTTCTATATTTTGTGTTATGTTTGGGGTTGTTCAAAGACTATCTTACGCCTACTTTGGGACGTTTTCCCCCCCCCCCCCTTTTTTTTTTCATTACACATGCTTCCCCAATCTCTTAACACTGTTATTACAACAGGCCACTCCCCCCCCCCCCCCCTTTCTAAAGTTTAAGATTATATTTGAACGTCCGCTTTTATTTTATTTTTTTTACCTAGCGTGGTGGATAAAATAATCGCTGGCTTTGATTTTTTAACCCTTAAGGCTTTTTTTCAATTTTACAACTGTCGTTTGTTGACATGTTTCAGTTCCATGGGTTACAATAGTGCTTCATTTCTATAAACTCCGCAAACAGATTTTTTTAATCTACTACACACAAGATGACGCTACAAAGTTTTTGTTTGTTGAACATTGTTTATGTCTCATAACAAGTTGGAATAATTCCTAATAGGTTTGTTGTTGTTGTTGTTGTTGTTGCTGTTGTTGTTGTTGTTGTTGTTGTTGTTGTTGTTGTTGTTGTTGTTGCTGTTGTTGTTGTTTTTCTTATATCCAAACAGATAGTCAGACAAGGAGGCAGACAGTCAAGCAGACAGAGAGGCAGCTATGCAGACAAACAGAGACCAAGTCAAACAGACAGACAGACAATGGAGAACAACATTGTGTTTGTTGGTGAAAATCTTAACAAGTCATCACCTCGTCCACCCGCCCCCCTCCCCCTCCTCTCAAAAATAGGTGATGATATTGTGTTCATTTGACAGCGAAAACCTCAACAAATCTTTACCTCGTCCAAAATCCCACCCCAATGAGGTAAAAATGAAACAAGCAAAGGATCAGCACAAAGGTAAATAATGTTTGTGTCAAACTTCCGAACTATTGTCTCAAGCTGTTCAGTCATCCAGCCTGATGTCCCCATAGCTACAGCATCTCCTCAGACAGCGCGTGGCTACAACACCAATAACTGGGGTAAACACCCGCGGTTTTCATTATCAGAGAGACTTTCACGTCTGGAAATGGAAGCCAGGAACAAACAACGGAGATGATCGAACTGCTGCTACAATTGATTGAAAAACGCAGTACAAAAAGTTTCATTTCTAGAATATTTGGCGAATTATCCTTTACGGAGTCACAGGGCACTAGCTAAGATTCTAACCAAGGACATTCTGTTTGTCACTCAAGATAACTACAAGCTGAACTCTCTGATGCTCCTTACTAAACGTAGGGCAGAGAAAAGACAGCCTTTCTCTGTGGGAGATGCGTGTGGAATGATAAAAACAAAAAATATAGTAGAGTGTATATAATTGGTGCAATCACTTGTGGCCTTAGAAAAATTAATAACAGGCTAAGTCACCAAAGTAGAACAACATTTGTAATAGGACCAAAGTGAGCTAAATTTTAACTTTTTGGGAATATAAAAGTAATACAAGAAGGAATTTTAAACAATGTGAAAAAAGGAAATAAATATGGAAGGAAAGAAAAGATTTAAAGGAGAAAAATAAGTAATTTAAAAGACACCAAAGGATGAATTTGAAAGCGACACAAGAGGGCAAACGACACACACGACGGAATTTAAAAGAATGCGAAAGAGAAAAACAACTAGAAGAGGCGTAGTAGAAAAGAGGAGCAGGTTCTACTGTGATAATGAAGATGTAGGTAGGAGACTCCACAGAGATAACAATGGTCGCCTAATGGTTTTTGTCGCCATGGCGATGGAGCCGCTGAAAATCGTTGCTGGTAATGGTCAAACATGGTCTGGTATTATAATAGAGGGGGTCTATTTCTAGCTCAGTGGGTGTACGCTAGACTCTCTCAGTGGCTCCCTCTATTGGTGGAGCTGATGACAGTGGTAATCATTATCTACACGGATACCTACACACTTGTACAGTTGTACTCATACTGGCTCCATTACTGCTGCTTTTGTCGTTTTACTGTTGTTGTTTTTATTGTTGTTGGTGCTGTAACAATTATTGCTGCTTTTGGTGGTGTTGGTTTGGTTTTTGGTTTATGTTGCTATGATTATGGTTGTTGTTGTTGTTGTTGTTGTTGTTGTTGTTGTTGTTGTTGTTGTTGTTGTTGTTGTTGTTGCTGTTGTTGGCGTTATTGTTGTTGCTGGTGATGATATTGTTGTTTTTTGTAATTGTTACTGTTGTTATGGTCATAAACGTTGTCATTGTTGTTGCTTCTGTTGCTTTTATTGTTGTTGTTGTTGTTGATGATGTTGTTCTCGTGGTTTTATAATTGTATGCATGCACGTTAACTTAGCTCACTGTTATCACTAACTTCGTTAAAAGCGTAATTTCTTAAACATGGTTTTTGTATTGTTTGAGCTTTCTAGAGTTAATGATACTTCCGCACTGTTTAGTTTTTAGCCATTTCATCAGAACTTCATTAATTCATCGTCAAACTGAGAAGTATCATTGTCTAGGTTAAGCTGACAAAGAAGTCTGTACGAAGAAAACGGCTTGTCTTATTGTGATTAAAAGAAAATATTTGTATCGTTGGCTGTCACTTCGGAAAGAAAATACTATTTGCATTGTGATAAAGATAATGATTAGACAATGAAGAAATAAGAATGGAAGACATTGTGGAAGAAAAAAAGGTAGAAATAGAGATAGAAAGATGGAGACAGAGAGAGAGACAGACAGAGAGACAGAGACAGAGAGAGAGAGAGGGAGAGACAGAGAGAGAGAGAGAGAGAGAAAGAGAGAGAGAGAGAGAGAGAGAGAGAGACAGACAGACAGACAGACAGACAGACAGACAGACAGACAGACAGACAGACAGACAGACAGACAGACAGACAGGGACAGAGAGAGAGAGGGAGGTAGAGAGATAGGAGAGGAAAGAAAAATCAAGAGAAGGAATATTCTGCATCTGTCCACCTCTCTCTCTCTCTCTACCCCTCTCCCTCTCTCTCCCTCTCTCATCCCATGAAACCCTCTAGGGGGGCACCCCCCACTGAGTCACTAAGAACCCCCCCCCCCCATGATTACCCCCCGTGAGGGACAGTCTTGCAGAATCATCACGTGACTTGCCCAAAGGTAAGTTGACCAATAAGCTGATGATATTAAGTATGGCATGTACAGGAAATAAAGGGAGCTTAGAGCGGGAGGTCCGCGGTTCGAATCACAGCTAGCCTTCCTGGTCTTCTTGTATAATTCCTTCAGGCGACCTGGGGAGCGGAAAACTGATCGAAGATTAATTTTCTTGCCGGAGAGAAAACCATCACCAGGGCGCGAGGCGGCTCATTGAGTGTTCTTCGGGAGACCTGGGGGAAATCGTTCGTTTTCGTGTTGTTGCCTGGCGTCCAACTTCAGTACTATATAGGCTATATCGTGGACGAACCCCAATATTAATGTCTGACACCTTTAAGTGCTGCCACACAGAGACAGGGCGTGGATACCATAACTCTGCCTCAGCCGGACACATTATTGGCACTGACCCAACAGTAGGGAAAAAAACGCAAGAGCGAGGCTCGAACCACAGACCTTCTGCGTTTGAAGCCGATGTTCTTACCCAGGGCTGCTGGGACCCCACCTGAGGGCAAACTGGCTCAGATGGTAGAGCGTTAATCTCCCACGTTCGGTAAAATAATATTTGTCCCGTTGTGACCCCTCCTGGGTGGGTCGGTGTCGGTATCATGTGACCGCCTGAGATTGAAGTCATGGTATCCTAGCACTGTTTTTGTATGGCAGCAGACACAGTTATCGGAGCCTTAAGTCTCGTCGTAAGAATAGGACATAAAGAATGCATACGAGAAGTCGTAAGCTCCGGCGGCGTTGTACTAACGGCTCGGAAATTCGGGAGCTGTGTGCGTTTACGCAAAATTAACACAAAAAATACGCAGGATTATTTTGGGTCGAAGCTTTCTCATAGGTATAATAATTTACTTTGCGTATTGGCGTCATAGGTGAAGGATAGAACCACAGTTTTCCTATTGCTATTGATTTTTTTTAGACTTAAACGCCTTTCTTGTACACAAAAATCTCCCAGTTCCTTAAATATCCATCCGCGCTGGTTGTAGGCCTAGGCGAGGATTGAAATTCATGACTTTTAGTTCCAGGCTTAAGATGAGCAGATGTGGACTGATTATTCTAATGTGCATTAACGTATTTCCTTTGTATCTTGTTATGAAAGAGTTAGTTGAGTTATCTTCCCATTTCTGTTTAATTCTTCCTTCTGTACATTGCCTAATCCCTTTTGCCGCTGTGGATATCATGTATACCCCGCTAACATTATCTTCTAAGATACCTCTTTTCCTTTTCATCCACCCCACTATTTGACAATCCATCTATGTATCTATATGTCTATGTATCTATCTATCTATCTATCTATCTATCTATCTATCTATCTATCTATCTATCTATCTATCTATCTATCTATCTATCTATCTATCTATCTATCTATCTATCTATCTATCTATCTATCTATCTATTTATCTCTGCCCATCTTCCCATATTTGTCTTTTATTCAAGTTGACATTTTTAAAAGAAAAAACTCATTTCCCACTCTGCTTCTTAGATCCAAACCCGATCCCTCCTTTCATGTCCAGGAACAAATCCTTCAAAGGTCCAGCCCCAATATCCCTTCTTTTCTACGGCGCTGTTGTTTGTTTTGATCCGGCGCTGACCTCCGGAAACACGATCTGCGCAGTCTCGGTGACCCGGAAACTAATTACGACACTGGTAGGGTCGTTTGTGTGACCAAATGAGGTCATTGCGGCCAACAACCTTTGGTTCCATTGAACCTTCTAGAAACCGTTGAGAATATTAGAATATTGTGAAGAAAACAAACAAAGACACCTTTACATTGTTATGGTTTTCCCAATAGAAAGTTGTACGTCCATTGAACCTTCTAGAAATGTTTGAGAATATTGTGAAGAAAAGAAATGAAGACACCTTTATATTGTTATGGTTTTCACAGTAGAAAGTTATACGTTGAAAATTCAATATACTTTTATATATGGACGTAGATCAAACGAGTTATACCCTCAGGTACCTCTTCGATGTGTATAATGAAATTTAAATATTTAACTGTGATAATTCTACACATTGATCTTTTAAACTATTGTATATACCCTTCACTGTCAACCAACCTTTTTATGCACCGGATTTATGCGTTTATTATTCAGATAGATATATGAGTCACCGTTGCTACTAGTATAATGTTTTAACTGTCTTAGAACATCATGGCCACAATGTAGCCGTTATCGTGCTGACGTTGCGTTAAAACGAAAAAAACAACCTCACTTTTCTTCTTTCGTTTTCCATCATACACACGTCTCTGTCAGTTCAATGAACTGTGCTGTGAGGATGAGGTTGTCGTTGTTTCCCCACAGCTTCACAATCTGAGTAAACACGACGCCTCTTGAAAACAGGGCTATAATATTATTTATTCAAAATTTTGTTTGTTGCATGTGGATAGCTGTCATTTTAATTATTTGATCTGTTCGTTGAGTATTTGCTCTTACATTAGCCCTCAACCCTTCACTGGAGTACTCACTCTGAAGGCATATCAATAATCGACTCTTGCTCGTCAGGTTTTATATGATATATCTCGATTGTAAAGACTTAGCGAACTAAGCACTGCCTCTGGCTCTATGTGGTATTAAGGTACACTTTTGCCAATAAACCAATTTATTAATAGTGAAGCTGGGTTTTTTGTTGCTGTTTGTTGTTGTGTTGTCAGTGTTGTTGTTGCTGTTGTTACTGCTGTTGCTGCTGTTATTGTTGTTTTAAAAACTCCAGTTCCTTAAATATCCATTCGCGCTGGTTGCAGGCCTAGGCGGGGATTGAAATTCATGACTTTTTGTTCCAGGCTTAAGATGAGCAGATGTGGACTGATTATACTAATGTGCATTAACGTATTTCCTTTGTATCTTGTTATGAAAGAGTTAGTTGAGTTATCTTCCCATTTCTGTTTAATTTTTCCTTCAATACATTGCCTAATCCCTTTTGCCGCTGTGGATATCATGTATACCCCGCTAACATTATCTTCTAAGATACCTCTTTTCCTTTTCATCCACCCCACTATTTGACAATCCATCTATGTATCTATATGTCTATGTATCTATCTATCTATCTATCTATCTATCTATCTATCTATCTGTCTATCTATCTATCTATCTATCTATCTATCTATCTATCTATCTATCTATCTATCTATCTATCTATCTATCTATCTATCTATCTATCTGTCGAAACACATGTGTCGCATGGAATGGCCGTAAACTCAAGGTAGGACAATACAAAAATCTATCTATCTATCTATCTATCTATCTATCTATCTATCTATCTATCTATCTATCTATCTATCTATCTATCTATCTATCTATCTATCTATCTATCTATCTATCTATTTATCTCTGCCCATCTTCCCATATTTGTCTTTTATTCAAGTTGACATTTTTAAAAGAAAAAACTCATTTCCCACTCTGCTTCTTAGATCCAAACCCGATCCCTCCTTTCATGTCCAGGAACAAATCCTTCAAAGATCCAGCCCCCAATATCCCGCCTTTTCTACGGCGCTGTTGTTTGTTTTGAACCAACGCTGACCTCCGGAAACACGATCTGCGCAGTCTCGGTGACCCGGAAACTAATTACGCCACTCGTAGGGTCGTTTGTGTGGCCAAATGAGGTCATTGCGGCCAGCAACCTTTGGGTCCATTGAACCTTCTAGAAATGTTTGAGAATATTGTGAAGAAAAGAAATAAAGACACCTTTACATTGTTATGGTTTTCACAGTAGAAAGTTTTACGTTGAAAATTCAATATACTTGTATATATTGCCGTAGATCAAACGAGTTATACCCGCAGGTACTTCTGTGATGTGTATAATGAAATTTAAATATTTAACTGTGATAATTCTACACATTGATCTTTTAAACTATTGTATATACCCTTCACTGTCAACCAACCTTTTTATGCACCGGATTTATGCGTTTATTATTCAGATAGATATATGAGTCACAGTTATTTCTAGTATAATGTAACAACTGTCTTAGGATATCATGGGTACAATATAGCCGTTACGGTGCTGACGTTGCGTTAAAACAAACAACCAAACAAAATTTTCTTCCTGCGTTCTCAATTATGCAAACGTCCATGTTAGTTCAATGAACCGTGCTGTGTGGATCAGGTTGTCTTTGTTTCCTCCAAGCTTCACAATCTAAGTAAACACGCCTCTTGGAAACAGGGCTTGAATATTATTTATTCACATTTTTGTTGTTTGTTGCATGTGGGTGGCCTCATTATAATTTATTATTTGATCTGCTCGCTGAGTATTTGCTCTTACATTAGCCCTCAGTCCTTCACTAGAGTACTCACTCTGAAGACATATCAATAATCGGCTCTCGCCCGCCAGGTTTTATATGATATATCTCGATTGTAAAGACTTAGCGAACTAAGCACTGCCTCTGACTCTATGTGGTATTAAGGTACACCTTTTTCCAATACACCAATTTATTAATAGTGAAGTTGTTGGGGTTTTTTGTTGCTGTTTGTTGTTGTTGTTGTTGTTGATGTTGTTGCTGCTGTTGTTGTTGCTGCTGCTGTTGTTGTTGTTGTTGTTGTTGGTTGCTCCTTGATAACACGTGGTTTTTAGTTGCATAATTTGCCACTGAGTTGTTGTTGTTTTTTCGTTAGAACCTAAAGTGATATTTGTCACAGTCACTTTAATTTTTTTTTGTTTTCTGTTCCCGCCTCTCTTTCTTCTTTTGTTAATTACTAAAAGATGATTCATGTCCATATATTTATTTCAACACATATATTTTGTTTTCCTCGTGCAACAAGCCTTAACACCCCTGGCTTTGATAATGGATTAAACTTTGTTGATTGCTGGCTTGTCTTCTCCAAGCTTTACCAGAGAGTGTGAAAAAGTGAGAGGTTTCACGGCGAGGGTTTTGGCGTATATATTGCTCAAGATAATTAGGGCGGTTGATTCCTTCTTTAAACCTTAGTAAAAACTTGGTCTGAACATCCTTTAACCGCCTGATTTCTAATAAAGAAATAGAGTAAGCACGCGTCATGCTAGTTCTCCGTATTGAAGGGACTGTGAAACGTCTTACCAAACCCAGAGTCTCTGGTTGCATTGTTTTGTACACAATCTGACTCAGAGTAAGCACGCCTCTTGAAAAACTTGACTTGATTTTCCGATTTCGTCCAATTTCGTTCCATGTAACTGGTTAGATCGGTGCCAGTATAATGTGACCGTCTGGCACGGAAGTCCAGGTGTCCCCGCCTTGTCTCATGGGTGGCAGCACATAAAATTGTCAGACATGAGATTTGGGGTCCGTCCACAATATAGCCTATATAGTGCTGACGTCGGACGCTAAGCAACCCCGGCTGAGACAGGAATCATGGTATCCCCGCCCTGTCTCGTGTGTGGCAGCACATAAAATTGTCAGGCGTCCGTCTTGGGGCCCGTCCACAATATAGCCTATATGGTGCTGATGTTGGACATTAAAACCAACTCAACCCAATCAATGCTAAGCAACCATCTCAAGTCAACTGAACTTATTCCCGAGCCTCAAGCCTAGCGCTGTCTGCGGGTGACTCTCTCTGTCGTGGTTAACAAGGCGCTAATTGTGAAATGTCGATATAACAAACAGTGAGGGGTTTTTGCGCCTGTAGTTGATGCTACACTAGCGAGAAGTCTTTGCCAGGTCTGAGCAAGGCATTGTCAGTTTACCTTTGGATCGAGGAAA
>RQTK01000683.1:167426-192426 GCA_003991915.1 Elysia chlorotica | reverse complement strand
GAGTTAAGTTAATGTATCAGACAGTGTAGCCTACATGGAGATACAAAGCCTTCTACAGACAATGCTTCATCAGTTTGTTTATCATAGGCTGTAGCGAGAGATCATAATTGACTTTCAAGACCACTAGAACTTTTATGAAGACGTTTTTTTTATAGTACTTGAGCTTCCTCTTGCAAACTCAAGTTATCGATTATATGAGAAGCAGAGAAGATGTTCTACAGAGGAGCTTTGACAGGAAGGATCAAAACCAAAGCACACACAAATTAAAAAAAAAAATTCGATCAGGTTGCATGAGTAAAGTTTTTTTTTTCTGGAATGGTTTAAAATCAAAGATTATTCTCTATCTAGCTTTAAAAAAAAAAAACAGGCGCCAATTTATTATTCAGGGGCCGTCACTCGTTAAAAAATATTACAATTTAGAAAACAGACGCAATACTAAAAAAGTTTACAATTAAACATCCCGCCGTTCTAGGAATGTTTCTCGGAGTATGGAGGAGTTGGTGGTTTTAGGATACGCGGTGGATCTTTCTGAGGAAAAAAAAAGTTGGTTCCTAATTATTTATTTGTCATTGCGAAAAATAAGACGAGTTTTGACACGCCATGAAATCACCTTCTGTCTTTGTAGATGTGTCGACATCATTTTCCTCATGGGTTTCGCGGGCTTTTTATATCTAGTTAACCAAACACAAGAACAGTTGGCCAGATTTTTGTATTTTGTTTTTTGTGTGAATAAGACTTGGTGGTTCAGCTTCTGGAAACTCTAATTGCTGCCTGAACAGCCGCCGTAATGACGCTAATGACGTTAATACTGCTGCTTTGTTTACGATCCCCTAGGTTTAGTAGGTTCCCCTGCAGGACCGTTAAAACTGCGATGGTTTTGAGTTTCCGTTGCGAGTTGTCACCGTATGAGGCTCCCATGGCGAGCCGTCTCAGCGCGCTGTCTCGGACGGGCCATAAACAGACAAAACATCAGTGGCGCCCGGATAATCAGCTCTGCGCGTGCGTGCTCTGTAGGATGGAGAAAGCGGGCTTTCTTCTATTTCTGGTTGGTTTATTGCTTGGTTTTGGTTGTGGTTTGGTCTTTTTATTAAACCATGCTTTAATAAGTTTTGAAATCTGCACTGAAAGTGGTTTTCTGCACGTCACAAGGAGTTGATTTTAAATCTATCTTTTGGAAGAAAACATGGCATAAACCTAAATTTTTAAATACCGGTAATTATTCTTTTTTGTTGTTGTTTTTTGCGTATGCACATAATTATTGACTTTTTTTTCTTTTCCAGGCTATTATAGATCTAGCTGAAGGTGAGATTTGTATTGTGACTTCACGGGTAATTCGGCATTGTGCCCCAGTTAGAACTAGACGGAGGTTTTGTAAAGGGCGGTGTAAAAAAAACAACAACATTATACCAAGTATTTAAAGGGCTTTCATGAGTATAAAATACTGCAAAAACAAAACATAATACAAACAGCGTCGAAGAGATTTAAGCTTATGATATACACACACAAAATTAGAGATGGATGGTATACATATAATTACACACCCACACATACACACATACACACAAAAATTAACCATGCGATGATCAATTGAGCTTCTTTGTCATCTACTCGTGGTACAGTTTTCCTATAGAAACAGGCTGGGAAAATATGGGATATGGGAATAGCCGCACAGGACGGAGTTTCATCGTGTTATCACTAATTATGCGGATCATCTATGGCATCCTTCTTTGGTCTGAAGAAGCGAATTTACTCTTTGTTTACCGTCTCCTAAGTTTCAATGAAGATCATATCCAGCGACTGGGCCCAAAGTGGGGTATCCGGGACTGAGGTATTCACGTGACTCTCACACCGACCCTTCCAGTAGGGGGAAACGCCGCGACCAGAGCGGGATTTGAACTTGTCACCTTACGAATAGGAGCGAACGTTCTACCTTTGGGCCACCGCTTCTCCCTCTACACGTGTCTATGTCTGTGCTATAAACAGAATTCTTCCGTGCTATTTTATCAGCGCAATCATACGATTCTCATAGGTATTTTGTCGGTAACAGGGGCCGGGGGAGGAAGAGAGAGAGAGAGAGAGAGAGAGAGAGAGAGAGAGAGAGAGAGAGAGAGAGAGATGATGATGATGAAAATACAAAATACCATATAATTTATTTCGCATTTCCTGAAATAATTCCTATGACGCCAATGTCTCTAACAACGCAGCAAAGAGAGAGAGAGAGAGAGATGATATGATGAAAATACCATATAATTTATTTCGCATTTCCTGAAATAATTCCTATGACGCCAATGTCTCTAACAACGCAGCAAATTAAACCCCACCTAAACCAGATTTAGACCGAGACACTCGTGACAATTCCGTTGATTAAATGCAAACACAATAGTTATTATCTAGACAGACGTGGCTGGTTCGATCGACATAAATTTGTCTACGGTGTTCGCGTTCCACCAATGACATCCGTTTAAGGGTTTGAAAAGATCTACTCTAGATAGACAGTTGTTTTTGTTTTTTGTTTTTTATCTCATCCCAATGTTGTTTTTAATGTTACAAAGACTGGTATGGATTGGGGAGAGTAGAGGTGGTATAGAAAATTAGATTGTACTACTTCTAAGCAGAAGTCCCTGGTTCAACTCCTATCTCGCTGATTAAACGCAAACACAATAGTTATTATCTAGACAGACGTGGCTTCTGGTAGGGTTCGAGCGACGTAAACGTTTCCACAGTTTTCGCGTTAAACCAATGACATCCGTTTTGTTGAAGGTTTTGAAAAGATCTACTCTAGGTAGAGAGTTTATCTCAGGAGGGTTTGCATTTAAGGTTACAAACACTGGTATGGATTGGGGAGACTGAAGGTGGTATAGTTGATATATTTTACGACTTCTAAGCAGAAGTCCCTGGTTTGAACCACAAGACAGCTTTGGTCCTTTCTTCACGGATAGGTGTCAGTATGGTTATACAATAGGCTGAGACTTAAGTCATTTTTTTCGCCGCTATTTTACTATGTGGCAATATTTTTACAGAATGATCATATGACGTTATTTGAATCGTCAGCTGAACGGCGATCGAATCCCGCACCTTTGAGTGAAAAGCAGTGCGCTCTACCGCTGGGTTTCTGAACATTTGTGAGCAAGGGCTCCCCCTATGTTCCATCATTCTGTCTACCAACATTGCATTATCGGTGTTACATAAAACTTATACATTATTCATAATTTGGGAAAACTTATACATTATTCATTATTTGGTAAGAAAAATTGAACGCCGTGTCTGGTAGATTGGACTTAATAACAATGGCAAACAAAACACAATCTTTATCATTGTCTTTCTATATTATTTTTTCCATGTCGTTGTTCTCGTATAAGGTGTAAAAAATGCAATGCAGTTTCTATTCAGTGCAATTTGTTGTGCTAGCTACTATTTAAATAATAGGCCTAATGGTGTCAATTATTATTTTTATGACTATTGTTGTTGTCATCATCGTCGTCGTCGTCATCATCATCATCATCATCATCATCATCATCATCATCATCATCATCATCATTGTGGTGTTGGTCGTGATCTTGGTCGTGGTCGTGGTCGTTGTCATTGTCGTTGTCGTTGTTGTTGTTGTTGTTGTTGTTGTTGTTGTTGTTGTTGTTATTGTTGTTGTTGTTTTTGTTAAAACTGTGATGAGTATCGATAGTTGTAATAACTCATCTCATAACTGTCTATACTGTTTGTTTTACTGCATATACGGACCATTAAATATGGCTTTCAAGGACAAATAAAGTTATATTTTATCATATCTTATTTTATCTTATCTTACATCCAGAAAAGTATAGGTCTATTGTACAACAGAAATGTCTTATGAACGCGAGTTTTAATATCCATGTTATCCATGTTACACATAGATCTACTTTCACTTTCGTTACAATTGGAATGAAAACTTTAAATTTTACAAAAGGACTGTTGATGGCAGAGACGCAGAGTAGACCAGACTCTAGGCCCTACTCTAGATCTAGAATCAAAGTATATGAATCTAAAACTAGATCTATATCTACTGATTATCTAGTTCCAGATTCTACTCATTCTATTAGCTAACTAGATATAACTGTATTGCTGAACAAGTGTTTGATCTCATGATCAGTACTTCATGACTTCTCTCTAATCTAGAGTTTAGATTTCTAGCCTAGATCTTTTTAGTATTTTAGATCTAGATTTCTAGATCTATTGATCTAGATATCTATACCTGAAAAAAAATTATTATGGTTGTTTTTCATGTGCTTCGGTGTGCAAAATGCGATACGTTCCAAGTGCTTCAAGTAACAAAATCCAAAAAGTGGACATGCAAATTATGTGGCCTAAAACAGTCTGTAATCAAGGTAAAATGTTTGGTTATATTTTTTTTAAAATCATATTACAATAGAAATGAGTAGATCTAATAACTCTCCGCGTTAGAGAGACTGTAGAGTCTCACTTCCAGTTTATCTCAACCCCACAGTTCATTGTTAAAATATTTTTAATGGAGCCCTATTCATTGGTTCTAAGTCCTCAGTTAGTCAAAGTAGCTTTTTAAATTAATTTTCAATTTCAGATTCTGTGTGTGTGTGAAAATATGTACATGTGTCTTGCTTCCTTTTAGTCATTTTCCCTTGAATGATGCATTATCGAATTGATTTATTATATAATATGATTTGCTGTACTGCGTGTAATAACATTGGTTTATAAATCTTGACAGGTTTTTGGCGAGGGCACGGGTGCGGAGTGCAGACACCATGTTCAGAAGCTGAACACATTGCGAGGGCAGGCAGACCAAATCTTGGAAGAGAAGCATTTAATTAACGTTACAGAGCCAGAGGAATCTGCATCACAACATCGGCCTACATCTCCTGCTGAACCATCTCGTGTCAGTTTGTGCAACTAATTCTTACATAGTCAAAACTATTTATTACCAGTACCAGTTGCATGTTTTGCACTGCTCTTTCCAGATTTTAAGTTATTCTGCAGTGTAGTCTATTCATTTAAAATCTGTATACCTATTTATTTATCTTTTATATTTTATTGAATAGTATTTCAATGTCACTCAGCATTGAGCATTAAGCTCTCAGAGGTCTTTATCATTCTATTCTGATTTCATTAAAATCAATATTTCCCACCCTTTAAAACTGATCACAAAATATTGAAAGAGGATGTTTATCTGCAGTGCTCTGTTTACTCAAATGTCAAATGTAATAAATTTTCAGATCTGCCTTTTTGTATAATTACTCTAATATCACACACCTTTAGCAATAAGACTTGCTGAAGAAAAAGTGGAACATTTAAATTTATGTATAATTTATAGAAAATTAGGCAAATGTTTCTGACCCCAGGCAATAAATCGAGTGCCAAGCCATCCATCATAAACTGAACTGAAATATAAATATATGAATTATGAATCTACCAAAAAATAAAATCAGTACTCAGTGGTCCGTAATAGAAATATGTTTTTCATCATGTTTGGGTTAACTTTACTTCCCTCTATGTCTAAAATTCCCAGGTGTTAGACAGCTCTGGGAGCCGCTGGTCCAGCTACCTCGATGACCGTGACGACTGTGAGGAGAGCGAGGTGTCGACCGAGACCAGATCTTCCGATGTGGGAGGGCTCAGGGGTCATGTGACCACTGACTGGGGGGAGTTCACCAAGCGAAAACGGGAATTCCAAGCTGAGTCTCAGAAGCGGTAAACTTGTCTCTCTTCCTAGATGACCAACAATCAGGTTTATTTATCAAGTTCTTACATTTTGATATGAAGTTAGTAGCATGAAGTTTGTTGAGAAAGAAGAGAGGCAGCCATAGAAAAAAGCTCTATTCTAGTTTAGTATGATGTGATCGGCTGAGACAAGAGTTATGGTATGCCTGCTCTGTCTCTGTCTGGCAGCACTGAAAATTGTCAGATTTTTGGCTTTGGGCTCGTCTACAATATAGCCTATTCAGTTCTGACGTTAAACAAGAATGCATGTTTCTAGTACTCTTGCAAATCTCTTTATAGCTATGGGTCTCAAGACTGAAGTCTGATAATTGTTTTACATGCTGCCATAGAGAGCAGTTATTACAGAGGGTTTGTTAAGATATAATCTTACATACTAGAGGGAGAGGGGGTAAGAATAATATTAAGAGATGGGGAACCAATATAGGTCTAATAATATATTTGAAAAATAGTGAAGAATAGAGCTGATGAAGGATTATTTATCCGATCCATAGAATTTGCTGAATATGAAATCAATAGATGGATTGGAACTTTGAGGAGACTGGATGAAATCATTAATTATGCTTCTTTTATTTTCCACAGCAAAATGTTCAGGCCTACCCCTCAAACTGGCCAGCCTCAGGGTGAGGAATGTCCCAAAGATGCGACGAGATTAAGAGAACTAAACACATTCAGTACAAGAAGTCCTGGTTTCTCAGAAACAAATCTGCAGTGTCGGAATCATTTCCAAAAACGGAAACCCACTTTTGGAAGCAGCGACGTAACAAAGGCCAGCATTAATCCATACATCAAGTGTGAGCAGAAACTGAGTAAAACTTTGGTGTCAGGCTCGGTGGAAAACATTGCAAGATCGTCTTCAAGCTATGCGCAAGACTCCAGTGATATTACCAAAACAAAGTCTTGGACTCCGTCTTCTAAGGAGGCAGTATTGGATTCCTCAAGGCAGCCCGTTCAGCAGAAAGGGATCACAAAACCAAAGGCTGCAGTTCCTTCTAGCTCCAAGTGGGCAATGTTCTTGAATGAAAACAACAGTGAGGAGGAGGAGGAGGAAGATGGAGAAGATTCTGATGGTTTGGGGGATCAATTTGTTGGTCTTTATTGAATGAAACAGATTTGGACACAAGTTTCTCTGAAGATATATCCAGATTTTTTCCCCCAGAATTTCTGGACTTTGTGTGAGCAGGGGTTTTTTTGCTCATAAATTTAGTATACAGTATTACAACATGTTTTGATCTTGCATAATGAAACCATCTGCTTCGAATCACTGTTTCTGAAATTCTCTCCCTGTTGGGTCCTATTGCCTATTAACTATACCACTATGTCATTGTTGCTTTCTTTCCTAGTTTTCTATCTAAACTCTGATTTCAAGTGATTTGTATCCATCTCTCTTTCTCTCCATCTCTTTATCTATCTCTCTTTCCTTCTCTCTGTCAAACTCTTTATCTATCTATCTATCTATCTATATATCTATCTATCTATCTATCTAGATATATATTATATATACATGTAAATATATGTATAAATATCTCTGGATATCTCGCTATCTCTTTATCTCTATGTCTCCTTCTTTTCCTTCGCTGATGAATTTTTATTACATTCTTTACATAGTTTCACAGTGCTTTATCTAGTTTGCTTAAGCTACATAAAATGTCAAGCACATAGATTTGTGATGTATCCTAAAAAAAAAAAATAAAAAAAAAAGAAAACTTGAACTGTAAACGATTGTTGTTGTTTTTTTTTAATTTTATTCCGAAAAGTATGCATTGAAATACATATGTAAAACAAATACAATTTAAAAGGGGCACTGTCTTTTTTTAATTTATTCAGATTTGATGGAGTATGATGATGGGATTGGAAGAAAATACACAGTGGGATTCAATTACATCGTGCTCTGCACACAAATGTGGAATGATATTCAAACAGCACATGCCATACATTCCCTTTTTTTAATGTACACACATGCACAGTCACATATTTAGCAATTTTCTCAAAGTGAAAACTTACATTCTCACATACTGACTTAGTTAAGATACAATTATTTTATTTCTGTTGTTTTGTTGTTTTTTTGTTATAATAGTATTATAACAAACAAAAAACAACAGCAATAAAATATTATGCATATTATGCAAACACTCCATGACTTAATCAATATTTTTACTGAATAAAAGCATACATCATGTACAATTTTATTAAATTATAACAAAAATAATGTGATGAACATCCATGGAAAAAAAGGAATTATGGTACTGCTGTGGTACCTGTTCATGTGGTGAAGATTTTACAGAACGTCCTGTTGCTGCCAATACTGCCTGGTGCAAAAATGGAGTCTGACTATTCCTTGACAATGGATGTGTCATGTATATTTTGATCAAACAGTTGTTGTTTTTTGTTTTAAGAGCCAGGCCTTTTTTTGTTGTCGTTGTTATTGTATTGTTTTTGGTTCGTTTTTTGTTGGTTTTTTTTTTATATATAATACTAATAATCTTATAATAAGATTGTCAATTTTACAAATTCTTGATACAGTCACAGATGGCAGAAACCTGTGGTCACAGTCAAATATACCAAGGTACATAACTCTATTTATTTCTTTTTAACTTAGGCCATGATCACAGTTGTGTCCCTGTTTTATTGCCTTGGCCAGTGGAAACGGTGACGTAGAACTACAAGTCTACGATCATGTTATCAATGTTATGTGCCTCGAAGTAAAAAAAAACGGAGATCAACTATCAATAGTGCCATACTCCACAAACCCACGCACACGCTCACATGTAAATGTACACTCATGCTCTCGCCTACACCACGTAAGGGCGTAAGAATGAAAAATATAACGTTTTTGGTGGAGATTGTTTGTCTATTTTGTAAACAAAAAAGTCTATTGATGCTGCCTGTCTGTTTCATACCACGTATATACACCTATCACTTACATTATTATATATATACAGTAGAGATAAGTAGGCTTACATATTTACGTCACATGGCCGTGGGCCTTATCTTGAGGCCTAAGAGACGTTACACTAGCGGGGAGTTTGCTTTCTCCAGCCAAAGGGTTAACTGCAAGTCCTACGCAGTCAACTGTTGGCCCAACCTTCCTGACACTCCTGGAGGTTTGAAGTCCAAAACGTCGTACTAACTGTATACACGTATAGCGTGCGCGCGTTGTTCCTGCTGTGTATACTTTAGCAGTGGCCTGTTGACCATGAGTCCATCCTTTGTTTTAACAGATTCAGAGTCCAGCAAAGAATGTCATCAACCCAAATCATGCCGTGTCACTTTGTATAACGTACAAAACCGGTATTAACACTGGTTCTCTACCCTCGTGCCTGAACAGGACCATTACATTGCTCCATGTCGGTGCTTTAAGAGTTTTGGGGATTCTTTTTTATACTTTGTTTGTTATTGGGTTGTTGTTGTTGGTTTTGTTTTTTGGCTTGTTTGTTTGTTTGTTTTTTGCCTTAGTTTTGTATCCGTAAAGAGTTCAATGGCATAAAGGAAAGTATCCCAATAATGATACATCACAGAGTTTCGTGACAAAATGTGGGTCACTGGCTTCTCTTTAGGTTCCGAACACCATGGCAAGGACACACACATAAACTTCCTAAACCTTCGGCGCGTGTGTCTGACCATTAGGACATCCCTAACCAGTATGGCGGGAAGAAATCATTCGCCAGGTAGGCGGAGTCCATCTCAGAGCCCGGCTTCACAAAGTCCTGGTAGTACATGCTCCGCCCATCGGCTAGCCACGCCCCCCACCAGCCCAGCGCGCCCACCGTGACGATGACGTCGTCCATGCTTGCCAGCAGCGCCAGGTTAGCCGCCCAGTCCAGGCCCTTCACCAGCATCGTGTCCGGCAGCGCCTTCAGCCCGAGCTTGGACTCCGCCCACGCCGGGTCGTCAGTGACCACAAAGAAGCGGACATCGGGCGGGCTGTCCCTGTTCAGGATCCACGCCTTCATCTCCGACATGGCGAACGAGACGTAGTCCTCCGGGGCGGTCCTGTAGCCCAGCCCCTCTCGGCGCCTCCTGTCGGCCGGGTAGCGGCGCACGTGCACGCCCACCAGGTCCAGCGCCTCGGCCGTGTCCGAGTGGTAGAGGCTCGTGCCCAACTTCCGGAAGTGCAGGATGTTGATGGCCTCCATGGCCTTGGTGAGAACGTCTTCCCTGAAGGCTAGGACGTCCCTCACCTCGCGCTCCCAGCGCTCGAAGTATTTGTACGACTGGAAGAAGCCGCGGAGCTTAATATCCTCCTTGCCCGTAATCCGCTTCAGGAACCCCTCGTCGTAGATGCCGCGCTTGAAGTTGGAGGCGTCGGCTGCCTGCTCGCAGCGGGACCGGTCGAAGGTGATCACCCCGTGCATGTTGTCCTCGTCTATCCTGAACGCTTCGGAAAAGTTTGCGATTTTCTCTGGGAGCGCCAGCGACATGTTTCTGTCCCTGGCTATGGCGTAGGCGCTGGCCAGCTGGAACAGGACATCCCCTGGCCGCCCGTGAACTCCGGGCACACCTTGCGCCTGTCTGTATCGGGGTCAGACTTAGCGGAGTCCGACCCGACAGGAGCTGCCACAGCCGCGCCCTCCTCTCCCTCCCCGCCCCGCGTCTGGTTAGTCTGGTCTGTGATCACCCCGGCCCTCTGCAGCAGGTTCCCGACCGTCTCGCCTGGGCGGTGTGTTGGGGATCTGCTATCGGCCCCGCCACTCTTGGCGGTATCCTTGTTGTTTACTGAAGAGTTCCCTACTGGTCTGCTAGGTTTGCCCAGCACCGGTACAGAAGTGTTTCTAGGGTCGGCTTCAGTGGAATTGGCACCGGCACCTTGAGCAGGGCTTGTGGGATTCTCCGCTGGAGCTGCGGCTGCACGAAGAATGCTTTGGGGATTCTGAGCGTTGCTGCTCTCGGCTGCACCAACGCTGTCTTTAACACTTCCAGCATCTTTGCCTTGACTATTAACATCACGGACAGCGTTGGTGTCATCGTTTGTAGCTCTGAGACCAGCCTGTTTGCCAGCCGCGCTCTCAGCCTTGTTTGTGGTGGCTCTTTCTGCAGCGGCCACGCCTGTTTGGAGGCTACCGTCACGGAGATGCCCGAACCCCCCGCCTAGACTGCCATCTCCGGAAACTGTGGACTCGGCCCCGATCTTGGCCGTGCCGTTCCTCTCTGGTCCTGACACGGACCCAGTTTTGTTAGAGATTTGAACCTTCTGAGCCGTCCCTGGTGCTTGTTCGGCGGGGTTTCTGTTCCCTGCGCCCGGGGCTTTCAGTCTCCAGCTGTATAAATCTTTCCGGGATTTCAATGGCCTCGCCCCTTCACCCAAGTTTTTAATCACTCCAAGTTTCTCCAGATAGGACTTGGCTCTGTCGGTCACGTGATCGCCCATCGGTTTATCTGACGCTTCCACGTTTATTTCTTTCTCTTGATCTGCGTTTCCACGGAGATGACCTTCGACCTTTACACCCTCTTCTTTCCCAGCACTAATTCCGTTCTCTTGACCTGCATTTCCAGGAAGATGAACTTCGACCTTTACATCTTGTTCTTTACCGCCATTCATTCCGTTCTCTTGACCTACATTTCCATGGAGATGATCTTGAACCGTTTCATTCGGTTCTTTACCAGGATGTACTCCTTTCTCTTCACCTCCATACCCATGAAGATGACCTTCGACTTTTGCAATTTGTTCTTTTCCGGTATTTCTCTGCAGGAATTGGGTTAAATCCAAAACCTTCCCAGCATTCGCGCCAACCGTTACGCCTGTCCTCGCTTGAGCAAGATCCCCGACCCCAGGGTTACCGGTAGATCTACCAAAGATATCTTGTCCTGAGGCAAAGTCATTCTGGGTGTACTGGCTGGGTGAAAACCTGGATTCGGCGTTCTTCGAGGTCTCGCGGTCGCTGAAGTCTTTCGGCGACTTTAGAAACGGCTCGTCACACGTGTGTCCCGTGCAGGTTACCCGGGGATGTTCCCGCGTGTTGGAGACCAGGATCAATGCCACCAGGGATGCGGCGCACGCAAGTCCCGCGAGCTTCAGGGCGGCTGGGGAAAGAAACATCACAGAGGGGGGGGGTTATTAAACAATGTGTAATAAAGCTGGGGTTATGTGTAGGCATAGTTTAGGGTTGTGGAAAGGGAAGGGGGTGAGTTGAATTGGTTTTACGGTCCAATGTCAGCACTATGTAGGCTATTTTTGGGGCGGGCCCCAAGACAGGCGTCTTATAATTGTATGTGCTGCCACACAGGATTCAGAGGGGGATACATGTACCATGTCATTGACTCCTGTCTCAGCCGATCCCATGTCATTGACTCCTGAGAGAGAGAGAAAGAAACAGAGACAGAGAGATAGAGACAGAGACAGAGACAGACAGACAGACAGGCAGGACAGACAGTGACAAACAGCGAGTAGATGGTAAACAGGGGTTGAAATAATTTGCGTTGTACAACTTCTTCAATTTTTTCAAAAAATCATTTTTAAAAATGCATAGGTCTACTTGTAATAAATGAAACGAGTCGTGTATGTGGGATAAAGAAAATGGCTCACCTCTGCGCCTCATCTTGGCCCAACTTATCCGCGCAGTGGGACGGTTCAGAAGATAGCGGCCGTTGTGCCTCTGCAGGTGACGGTCAGTTCAAATCCCGTTCCAAGGCAGTCTTTAGTGAGATGCCATGTGTAGGTTGGCTGCTAACCATCAGCATCGCTCGCTCTCTCGCTCTCTCTCTTTACATACAGTGTTCTGGTGGCAAAAATATAAAAATGTCAGCAACATTAACAGTAACAGAGTATGTCGTTATTCTTTGTGTACATGTGCTCTTTTTAAATAATGCTTACAATAGCAACATTCAGAATAAAACAACAATAACAACAACAGCAATTATAACAGCAGCACACAACAGCAAAAGTATCCATTGCGATGACAATCATGTCATGACGACAACATCTAATCATTATAATGTGATGCAGTGTGTTGCTTGTGTGAAAGACAGCATAGTTGCACACACAAAAAATGAAGTACATGTAATAATGGCAGAGGGGACAGAAGAATGAAATAAGTATTGGTGGTAAGAGTACTTAAGTAGGAGTAAGCTTTATAGTACTACTATTACTACTACTACTAGGCCTACTACTACTACTACTACTACTACTACTACTACTACTACTACTACTACTACTACTACTACTACTACTACTACTACTACTACTACTAGGTTTGTGGTTTTAAATTTATGGTGGATTTTCAAACAATTTTTACTGAAGTTCTATAATATGACAAACCATTACAATCTGAGTACTTTAAATATATAGACCTACAATATAAATTCGTATGTTCAGCGTTGTTTGTAAGCCTGCTTATACGCATTCCTTTTTATGTCGTAAGCTTACCACATTTTCCTTACAACCCCTGGATTAGATCTAAATCTAGATTATATTTATCATGCACCATTTTTTTCTGTCAATTGGTCAAACTGCAACTTACCTTCTAACGGTTATAATCCAACTCCATTAATATGGGTGAGTCAAACTAACAAAGCTGCACATTTAGATCTATATCACAACCCATGCAAACGGGGTGGAATGGTTATGTTAGCTTTTTCATTCATGGCTAAGATGCAAGTCTTCCAACTCTTGGTTACGTCGGTTTCAGGGGTATATTCAATACGCATAGCCAATAATTAATGTGGGGAGAACAATGGAAAACTCTCGAGCTAAAACAAATCCATACCATGTGGAGCTTTCTATTGGAATGTCACAAAATCACATTGTAATGTTAGAACTTTCCTAAGCCTACACATCGCCTAGGTCGATACGTACAGCATTCAAGGCGATAGATTCCTAAACCCTAAGAGGATTCTGACGGAACCGAATGTGTGTGTGCTTTTTTTTTTCTTCACTAAATCAGTGTTTACTTACACAGGAAGGAAAAACATGTAGAGTCTAAACCATTCTATTCCATTATCGTTTTAAGATTAGTTGGTTCGATTTATTGAAATTCGGATAAGCTTATCCACATATAGGCTAAGTTTTCAGCCCACCGCACTATAAATGATTGATGCAAGTCGAATGCGGTGTTTTCAATTCACTGCATAATTTTTAAAGTTAGTTATGGCAAACTGAAAATATTAAAATCATATTACTGTCGCCAGGTATAGTCCAATGTATGAAATAGGCTATTGAAATTATTAGATAGTCATTTAGGGTAGGCCAGCAAATAAATATTATGTGGTTTCGCAATTGCTAATATATTCAGGTGTTTAATGCGAATATTCAAGAATAATTTAAACTATAGCATAATGGTCTTCTCTCTCTCTCTCTCTCTCTCTCTCTCTCTCTCTCTCTCTCTCTCTCTCTCTCTCTGCCATACATATACCAACATGTGAAACACCCATCAAAGCCCACGTCCCTATCACTAACCATTCACATTATCTGGACTCGGCTCCCTCCACCCGGAGCGCCTGCTTTCTGGCTTGACCAGCGAGACCGGTCAGTGGGTCCCCCAGGTTCCGTTGCTCGCTTGTGGACGCCAGTGGACGCCAGTGGACGCCAGGCCGGTCTCGTTACACACCGGACTCAGAGTCTGTCCCTCTGGTCAAGGCGAGAGGACTGGCTTGACCGGTTGGGGCGCCCGCCCGTGACCGACTCCGTGTCATATACATGTAGATCAGAGAGGCCATATGGTCCCAGTTATTTACGCTTAGATGCAGATGTAGATCGGGGTAAAACATGGAAATGTATGAGTAGACCTATGCCTCTGGCTCAGCTGGTTCCAATGGTTAGTGCCTCAACTGGCGAGGAGGGGGTTTGATGTTCGAATCACATAATTATGCTGCATTTGGGTTAGTTGCTTAACGTCCGACGTCATCACTATGTAGGTTATACTGTGGACGGGCCCCAATCTGATGTCCGACAGTTTTATGTACTGCCGCACACGAGACAAATAAATTTTGACCGATCCAAGTGTTTCGAACCGCGGACCTCCCACTTGAGAGACCAACGCTCTACCACTTGAGTCAGTTCACCTAAACTGCTGCACTTGCATGGGCCGGGAAATATACTAAATATAGCTAATAACGAATCAGAGCTTACTTAATTTGACTTTTTACTGACTAGGGCGGTGTCAGTTGTGTGTCTAGCCAGGCCCAGGTTGTCTAGCTCCGTGGTCCTGTCGCCATAGGCTAAAGAATCTTTCGGCATCTTTAAAGGAATAATACATCGATGGACCGTTCCCAATAAAAAACAATATAATTAGCTCTAATTATATTTTGTTGTGTTCGTGATGTAGTTGTATTCTTTGTTGTTGTTGTTTTGGTGTTTGGTGTTTTGTTTTTGTTATGTTGTTCTTGTGGGTTTGTTTATTTTTTGGTGTGTTTTTTTGTTGTTTGTTTTTGTTGTTTTTTTTTAGTGTGTGGGGTTGCTTTGTTGCGCTTGGGCTAGTGCAACTTCAATCTCAACTATAATTATTCGTCGTAAAGTATGCGATGATCTCCTTGGAAAAACAAACATCACGCATAATTATAACTAAATTAAAACTTTTTGCAAAAAGGAAAAAAAAAAGACACAACAAGGATAAACAACATTTAATATGTTCATCCTTAGTTTGCATTGGGCATAAAGAAAGCTACGTATTTTATTGTCGTGATCCGAATTTTCGACGTAGTCCCTCGTGTTGTCTCTTTGGGTTGCTTTACAACTGGACCTTTTGTGCCAATGTAACGTTATACACATTTCGCAATAAACTGCCGTGCGCATGTATCTATGGTCGTGCGTCATTTTCCTTTTGTCCTTCCAATAAAGAGCAGGGAGGACAGGTCATTCAATGCCACAGATTTCTATTAATAGCAATCTGTGCTCAATGCCCATAACAAAATGTAAATATGCCGAGAAGAGAAAACACTGCCATTTCTTTTTTTCACTCTCATTAATGTGAAATAATATAGTTAAAATAAGCTTACATTATGTCGATTAATAGTTATATTTGATTTTGTCTTATAAATCAAATATCAAAAAATATTATGGCACATTTATATTTTCAACGAATTATGTTTACTATAATGTGTTTTTGATTTTCAATTTAAGTACCTGGCAAGTAATGATATGTCTCCGCCCCTCTACCTATTTGCATAGAAGGAAAAACAACAGTCTGACAAGAAACAAGACTTCCAAGATGGCGAGCGTTTGTATGTATATTGGGCTTCTGTCTCAATGCTAAGTCTTACTTGCATTGTTTTTGGAATGGCTAGTTCACAATGGATTCGAGTACGGGCATCATTATTCTCAAATGACCTAGGAATCATGAGACACTGCGATGTCGTATCCCAATATTGTGGGGATATGGAAAGGCTCAATGACTTGGTTGACGCTCAGTATGCTTGTAAGTCATTCATTCATCAATGTCTTTGTGTTTCACCTGTGAGTTACATCCGAGCTTTGGGTACAACAATATTTGTTTAAGATTCATGGAACGAGGGTTGTCTGGTTGGGTCTAAATCCTCGCCAGATTTCTGGATCTAGAAAGTAATTATTGCCATTTCAATTCGAGAGATCGAGACAAGACTTCATCCTCCTTTGTAACTGGCTGCTTCTTTCTCTCCCTTTTGTGTCTGCCTTTTTCTTGTGTTGTATCCGTCTAAAGTCTTCATCAATTAATTTAAAGTCGAGACTAGTTCTTGTATCTAGATCTAGACTGGGTAATTTTTTTAATTACTCCATCCCATCATTTGTGGTAGGCCTACTTGTAAAATAATGATGTATTTTCAAGAATAATTCAAGGCTTTAAAAGCAGGTCTACTCTCAGTCCTTTCGTCTCATGAAAGGATGAAGTGCTTCTAAGATCCTTACATTTTTTTTTTTTTGCTGCTATGTCTACATCTATATTAGATAGGGGGGAGGGGGGGGATCTAGAATTATCTTAAAATGAACCTGTCTATGTAGTGAATCTGTGACAGAGGTCTGGTCATCATCATTATTAACCAGACAAAAAAGTCATAAATGTAAACAACTTTTTTTATGGAACTTGTCATATGAGTTTGCTTTGCAACCATCCACAGTAACAGCCCATGGAAATCTTTATTCTTTTTTTTTTAATGATTTGCTTTTCAAACGACTATCATGTTTCAGCGACAGTCTCTAGTCTTTCGTTGAACTACCTCGTAGATTTTAGGGGGGTTCCTGTACATACATTACAATTGCCACCATGATCTTTTATAGGTTCTAGCGTAAAATTTAAAAATAATGTTTTTGTATTGCACTTTTATTTTCAAATACCAAATTCAATGCTTTGACTTATTTTTTACCTGCTTAAACTCTTAAAGATACGAGGACGGAGTGGATGACCATAGTCTTTTATATTGATCTTGAATGTGTTCATTTACTAAAAACGAAGTTCTATTATGATTGTACTCCTAAAGGAAATGTGGCAGCATGTGAAGTTGCCTCTCTCTTTCTGGGTTTAAAAACCTTAGACGTCATTTCTAAAGACACATTTTCTTTCATATTAAGATCCAACCAATATATACTTGGCATTTTAAGAGTGTGGTATTGAACCTATTAAGCCATTAGGAATAAAATATTTGTACTTGTATTTATGACTCTTTATGTATATTTTTGCAGCCCTTTTCCGATCACTTCAAGCTGTTTATCTCATGCACTGTGTGGGGATGTTGATCTCCGCAGTGGTCTACTTCCTGTTTGCTGTGAAGTTTTTTGAATCGAAGGGAGGATTCCGCGCTTTGACAGCGTTCAACTTTTTAACATGTAAGTTTTTACAGGATCTGAATATCAACTTTTTAACATGCAAGTTTTTACAGGATCTGAATATCAACTTTTTAACACGTACGTTTTTACAGGATCTGAATATCAACTTTTTAACATGTACGTTTTTACAGGATCTGAATATCAACTGACTATAGTTAGTTATATATTGTTATGATTGTATGTAATCAAGGAGTCATGAGGGTTTAGATGTTGCCCAAGGTGCTGGAAAGATTTTGCTTTTTAAGAAAAATTACTATGTTATGTTTTATATCAAAGAGTATTCAGACAATGACTTGTTAAAGCTGTACTGAAGTGAATATTTAGTAAGCTTGCCTTTGTTTACAACTGTATTTTAGATACTTTATATTTTTCTATTGCGAAACCGTTAAATGGTTGTCATTTGTATTTAAATTTTTGTTGTATGAAATATATAAAGCTGTAGTAGTTTTTTTGATAGTCGTAGTTTTTTTTTGTAGTGCTTAGGGCCTTGTAACACTTTACTCTACAACTATAACAAGGCCCATAATTGATAACTATGGCCGTAAAACATAAAAAATGGATATTTTCTCAATTAACAAACATACAGCAGAAGTCAATTAAAAGATTTAGCTTATTTATTTAGGATTAAATTTAACGTTTGTTCATTTCAGATAGTTTTTAGGATAACGTACAGATATCTGTGATGGTCATGTGGTCATCTAATTCTTTGTTTTAAGTATCAGTCTGAAAGATTTGATTTACGTAATCACTTAAAGGCTGCCTTATTCCATTCTGGTTGAGATAGTATCAGCCAATTGTGACAAGCTGGGACTATCCCTGCTTCGTGTGAGATGTTAGTCTTGGAACTTCATTGCAAAATAGCCTTGTTGTTGTAGTGGGTGTCACAAATCCATCACTCACTATCCAAGGAAAGAATCTGTGAAAACGATAAGATGCCTCACACTTACAACTACTCTCAATGAGTTGTTTACTTTGGATGTGAAAGACTGTGCAACATCATTGTTAAGAATTTTCCAAAAATTTGCAGATTTTTATTATTAAAAAAAAAGTTTGCCGATCAGATTTCTTTTTGCAGTAATTGACCATCTAACATTCTATTTTGTTCATACAAGTATTTCTACACAGTATTATTTCTTTTGTGCATTCCATGGCCAACGCCCAATATCTCTCATTCAATCTAATATGATATTTCATTAAAAATCTGTTACGGTGTTATTTTTTGGGGTTAATTTGCTGTACAGTTTTGAGTAAAAATGTTAAGCAAAAACCATTGATAATATATGTAATAAAAAAATAAAATTATATAAGTGTAATTTTTGTAAAAGTTGGCATGGCTGTGTTTAATATTGTAAATGCAGATTATTTTTTCATGTATTTAGATTTTGCACTGTATTTTCTTAAATCGCCCATAATATGGCTCCCTTTTGATTCTATTATGTTTGAATCTTTTTTCAGTGGCTGCTGGGGTATACACCTTGGCTCTTTTTGGCACCAAATACCGCCAGTTTTTCGGACTGACCTCCCCTCTGTATGATAACAACATAATCTTCAGCAAGGACGGCCACGACAGCCACCACGTGTCAGACTTCGGCTACGGCTTCATCATGGCCATCATCGGCTGCGTGCTGTCCGCGATCGTCACCGTGTGTAGCGGGATGGAGGCCAGCCGGGCCGTGGACCTTCTCCGCAACATGCAGAACAGGCTGACGGTGTGGACCTCGCCATACACGCTCTTCGTTGACCAGGAGGCTTAGATCTCTGTCTGGTATGGGAACTCGAAGGAGCGACAGTATTAAGATGTCGTTTTGCAGCTTTTTCTGTCGTTTTTTTTTTTTGTTTTTTAGATTTTGTCTTTTCTGTTAAAAATATTGACATTCCGGCTCTAAAAAAAAAGGTTTTAAAGATCTATGTTTTCTGTTTGTGGACTTCTGAACGTCAGAATTTTTTTAATTTTTTTTTATTTCATGGCTTTTTAAAAGTCATGGATTGTTTACTGATAGATTTAAAGAAAGATTGAACAATATCCCTCACAAAAGTCTTCCAACCTCATGCTATGTCTGAAACAAAATTTTAATGGATACAGTATTTACTGCGGAAGTGTGATTTAGGGAGTATTTAAAGTTATTCATTTCGCTTTTCAATTTCTACATCTACTTTTTAAAATTATTTTTCATGGTCAATTTTGCGACCAGTCTGAATCTCTAAAATAACGTCCTGCCTGGTTAGTGGTTGTGTCTCCAGTGGAGTACTCGCTTGTTGAAAACAGAAATGTTTTTACATCCAAAACTTATTTCATGGTTGTTAGTTACTTATTTCATGGTTGTTTAGGACAGGAATGTTCTTAGATCTACACTTCCTGCTTGTTTGAGGAATAATTTTTGTTCCCCTTAGTGAAAATTATTTGTATTATTTTAAACTTGATTTTATATTATAAGTTGTGAAGGAAAAAACAGAATAGCCCTGTGCGGTATCTAACACTGTAAGCAATACTGTTTCTAGGTCTCACTGTTGCTGTTAAAAAATATGTTTGACTTCTTGTCTTCGGAAGGCAACAAGGAAATTTGACCTTTGTCTTCAATTTGATTGCATTTATGTATTTTTTTGTTTTTTAAGTTATTATATTATAATTATAATAACATAAAGGTAACATTTACTTTATGTGCGGGGGAGTTGGGACAACAGTAGAATAAAAAAAAACTAAAAGAGAATGCATTTGTTTTATATCATACATATACTATAGCTCCAAAGACAAATAGAGGCTTTAGAATGAGTTCCTCAGTAACTTTGAAGATGCAAACTATGGATGCAATAATTAAGTGTTACTTCTTAAGTTAAATTTTTTTTAACCCTTTTATAAGCAAAATGGCGGAGTAACAAGATTAAGCAAAACAAACATTGTAGACGAGTCACAGCAAACTGCCCCTTGAATGTTAGCAATGCTTGAAACGCAAGAAATAAAGAAATAAATTTATCAAATCATGAACAAGAAAGATATGGAAAGAGGTACAATATAGATACGGTCTTTGTTTGTCATGACAGATGTTGGGACTCTAGAGTTAAAGTTAAACTTATTGTGACTCACTGCTGTTCTGTACCTTCAACAAGAAAAAGGGTCTTTTCTATTTTGTTCACAGAAATTGTTTATATCCTACACTGCTTTTCTGATTGTATTATTTTATGGTCTAAACTAAGCCCACCTCCATCATCATCCTCCTCACCCACTGTCCTCCCTTCCTCTCTCTGACACTCCTTTATTCTCTCCATCCCCCTCCCGCCCCCAAAGATCATCTTCCATAATTTCCTGACACTTGATTGTAAATGGATGTAACTGTAGCAAGAAATAATTATGTGTGTCTGTTTTTGAAAATAGAAATTAATATTCCAGAATTTTTTAACATCTGCTTTTATTTTTATACCGTTGTCTCAGTAAATATTTTACATTGCTTTATGTATTTTAATCAAGACTCAATCCATTTTTCAATTATAAGGAACATCCTTTATCTTCAACATCCGATCATAATGTATATGGTTGTTGGGCGTTGGGCTCATTTTTACATTGCTGCTACAGCCTTGATTTTGACAAAAGAAAATTAAGCTTTAATTGATCTCTCAAAAAGAAAATTCCATACTATGTGATACACGTTTTTCAAATTGATTTTTACCTATTTTTTTATTGAAGTAGAAACGCCATATCTTTGAGAAAAGCATGGTGATTGGTATAGTTTTCATTTTTTTTTTTTTAATCTATGGAAATTGTACTCTCCCTACCTCTCGCTTTTTGGGTTGTGTAGTGTTTTTCTCTCAAGTCACCGTGTCATTCCTTGAATAATGAAAACTGTTTACATTGAATTCAATTTGTATTCCAGAATGTTTTCACATTATTATATACTGTCTCGTTTATTCCATTTACAAATTGCATCCAAGATCATTGTCTGTAAAAACGTATTTGTTGTGCTCGTTATCACTATATGATTACCTAGGTATATTTTACACACAACACATCCTAAAAAAGAACATTTTGACTTTCTTTTACATGAGTCTATTCCCGCCCAAAATGTCAAATGCCCATGTTCTTGAGGACGTCTAGCGTAAAATTTAAAAAAAAAAAAAGAATTGCCTAGAAACTTTAGAGAGTTTGGCCAGAGACTGTAGATTTACTGAGACGTTTCACAAAAAGAGATCTCAGTGCTATTGATACAGGGAGCTAGCGTGACGCAGGCTCACTTTTATTTCTTTATTGAACTATGGGCGTTTAACAAATCCTCAGAAATACTGTTGTTTACTTAGCTTTAATTAAGGAAGCTACCACTTGAGTTATCCTGACCTACATACGTAAAATCCTCCCCATGAAGCCCCTCGCTATTTCACTCTTTAGTTAGACATCTATCTTTGCCGCGCTGTTACAGCTGATAAGTTTGGATTTGTTTGTGCGTGTGTGCGTGCGCGCAGCTCCATAAGTCAGATTTACTTTTTAACTACATGTATTTTGTTCAATTTAATTCGTCTAAAGATGTATCGAAATTCATGGAGAAGACTATTATTTGTGAATTATAAGTCTGATTTTTTACTATAAACAAATTCTTTTCCTATTTTACTTGTCCTATAATATTATTACATGCCTTTTTTTTTTTAACTACCTTTTCAATCATAAACACTTTATGGCTTTTGAAAAACATTTCTTTTCTTTCTTTAAAATATCTTCTAACAAAATATGTTTACTGAACTTGCATGATCACGCTTTGAGATTTACATGCCAAAACTTGTAGTTTTCATTAGATATATTAAAAATTGTAAGCTTTAGTTTTATGGTATTTGTATTTTACATAATTATTATATAGACATCCTTTTCTCATAGAAATATATAAAATATAAAACCTTGAAACAGGATTTATTAAAGGGATTAGTCCCTACTTTCTAACATAACATTCTCCTACCCTGTTGGCAGCTAAGGAGCTTGGATGAATTGTGGCTGGTTTGAAGCAAATCCTTGTGTTTTTATTTAAAACTCAACAACACCTATTTTCTGAAATCATTGCTTATTACTTTGCAGTTATTTCAATAAATTTAAAGAACAGAATTTATTTAAACCATGCTTTTATGTGAAGGAAAGGTTGGGGTGAATACCTTGAATTTTGCAAAGACATTATTTTAAGAAAAAAAATTTTTTTTAATGTTTTAATTCAATCATAGTTTAGCTTGAATTTTCGGACTTAACATTTTTTTGTCTTTGCCAGAGCTGGAAAGTTTAATCACGACTTAATGTCAAGCTTGTACAAACACGCATTTAACAGCCTGCTGGTTATTAATCTGATGATGTCATGTGTATTCACAACAAATTTATTATTTTTTTACTTGTGAGATGAATCACGAGCTTCCATAATTTAAATTATTCAAGTCCAGCATGTTTAATGTTTTTTCAAACCTTCCTTACCTTTAGAATTGTTTTCTAAAAGTTCTGTGTCACTTTTGACAGTGAAAATCTTGATTGTAAATCATTATGATGCTTTGTGTAAAGAAAATTTCCCTTTCTCCACAGTTAGCTTAGCTACTGCTGAATTCCGTTTTGAGTATTAGGTTCTCTATTAGATTTATTAAAAAGACAGTGGCATTGTTCACTCCAAGTATTGTCAGTCAGATTTCAAACTGTTGATGTCTGGATAACGTTGAACCAGAAAGAGAATGTTGAGTTTAGTTGGTTTAACGTCCAACGCTAGCACTATATAGGCTATGTTGTGGACAGGCTTCAAGACTGACTTTTGAGAATTTTATGTGCAAAGCAGGAAGAGAACTTTGCTGTTTTTGTTACGGTGCAAGAGGTCCAAATTCAAAACTCCTACATATCCATGTTTTTTATAGCCTAAATAAGAAAATAATTTGGTATTATGATGCTCAAGGTTTTAGTAACAATGATTATATTAATGCAACAGAGGAACTGTTTGCACCCAGACCACTGTCATTTTCAATTCATATAACAGTAGACTTGACTGTACTGTGTATGTACATTCTGAAACTTGTATCAATTCCACTGATATATCCTGTGTATCACCCCTCTGAACACATTTTAGCATGAGCCACTTAGATTTGAAAGTATCAGAAAAATAAGACACAAATATTTTTTGCTGTCTTTTCTTCTAAAAATACAGTGATACCAATATTCCACGACTGTACAGATTTACAAAATATATATGGCAATAGATTTTCAATATTTCATTATTTGATTAAGTCCTGCTCTGATTTTTAAAAAAAAATTCAGTTTAAAACAAATTGTTAGAGTTGACATCATAAAAACTTTAGGAGTCGAGTAATTCAAAATAAGTTTGAGATGGTAATAATTTATATACCTAGTGATGTTTTGAACTCCAGATAACTTGAACACTCTCTGGCGACAAATTCACTCATAGACTCTGGCGTCTGCTAGTGGAGAGGGAAAATTTTAGTCGTATTTTATATATAAATCTACTATGTAATATCGTTTCCTTTATGTATCCATTCATGTATATATTTATATGTTCAGTTATAAACATACAATGGCAAGTACAATTATCAAGAAACATCACAGTATTTTTAGACAGAGATCGTGTGCTGCTGTATTTTCAAAATCACGTCTTCCACTCCTTTAGAGTATTTCAGATTTGTTTCTGATTTAAAACAAAAATTTGCTCACTGTCATGTTGTAGATCTTGACTCTTGTTTACAGGAAATTCAAACAATAAAATTTGGACCAGTCACTTCTTACGCTTGCTGTTGGTTTTGTTTCTTTTTTTTTTATCTGACCTATCGAGGGAGCAAAGTTGGATTTAAGATGGAGAAACACTTTAAAATATACCCCCCCCCCCCCCAAACCACCAGAAGCGATCCTCCTTTAAAACGCCTTGTAAAATCATTCATCCTAGGTCTATCTTGTTCTTATATTGGTACGACTCGTCCTAAGCTACCATGGCGTTGTACTTACAGCCCATGGACTGTATACTATATAGGATAACATAAGTAGTTACACAGAAATAATAATTACAATGACAATAACAACGGCTGTAGTATTGAAAGAAGTAAGGGAAACACAATGTAAACTAAACGAAAAAGATGAAACAGCAAAGAATGATAGGAAACAAAAAACACAGACATCAACAATTAACCAAGGTAATTGCAGAAACAAAGCTATCAGCAGCCCTTTAGCAGTTTGGGGAAGAGTAGGAAAGGTAAAAGTGAAACTACATGTGTTTTATTATTAAACATTTTTATACTTTAATAAACTCATTATCGAAAGGGAAAAAATAAGTGTATGATAACCATTAGTTTTTGAGACAGTCTTTATTTTTAATGTATATTATTTCTCTGTACACAAAAAAATGGAACAATATGCAGTGCATAGACTAACTTAATGTAAATAAATAATTAATCCTAATATTATCATTAAGGCATTCAGCATTTCTACTGATTGATATTAAATTTGTCATTTTGCACTGAGAAAATTGATCACAGGAAATCGATGGGTCAACAAGATGCTTGTCTGTGCTAACGATAAATAGAAACAAAAAATAGGAAAGAGGT
>RQTK01000683.1:135409-156975 GCA_003991915.1 Elysia chlorotica | reverse complement strand
CAGGCGCTCTTTCACTCTCTCTCTCTCTCTCTCTCTCTCTCTCTCTCTCTCTCTCTCTCTGTCTCTCTCTTTCTTTCTTTTTTCTCTCCCTTTCCCTCTTTATCTCTCTCTCTATCTCTTTAGGTCTCTCTTTCTTTTTACTTTTTCCTCTCTCCCATTTATCTCTGTCCCTCCTTATTCCTCTCTATCACTCCCTCTCTGTGCCCCTTCTGTCTGCGTCAGTGGCTGGCTGGCTAGCTGGCATCCCGTGCTTCGGCCGACAACTGTGTTTGCCTGGGTGTTCATACCAGGGCCAACTGTTTTGTCATCTGTGAATGAAGACCCACTCTAAACCTACCTTGGTGTGCCTTGGCCCTCAACAATTTTATTTGAAAAAAAACTCTTAAGAAGACACTTATGTTGACAAAAAATGACCCCTATCCCTTTGTTTATTTCGAGTAAAAAAGGAAACAACAACAACAACAAAACAACAACAACAACAACAACAACAACACAACAACAACAACAACAACAACAACAACAACAACAACAACAACAACAACAACAGCGCCAAAACTTTTGAACTCTAACAGTCTTCAAACTCAAAACGACATATAAATTTCCTTTATCAAAAATTTTGGCGTGAACAAAAGCAAGATAAGTTTACAAAGATCAATTGAAAAGAGAGGAACTATGCTGACGTTCGATGTATTATGCTTATTTTTCTAAAACACCCCAGGTATCATTCTGAAATCTAGATTAAAAGAAGCGGCTTGAATTTCACTGACACAATCAAAATAATCATACTAAAAAAAATCACCATCCACAGTTAAAAGAATTGTTTTGTCTGGAAATCATAGAAGAGGCGTTTTATGTCTTATTTAAATGGGATTGTTTTTGGGTTTGTTTGTTGTTGTTTTTTTGTTGTTTTTTTGCTTTTTTGATAAAGATTTTAAACTTTCAATTTTTAAGAGCGTTGCAGTAGCTTACAACGAAGTATAGAGGGGAGAGCGTTATCATCGCATCGAGTTACCCGTAGGAATGATATGATACACAGATGGTTATTCCATCATTGGGAATTCCTAGACGTTTTATCTCGTGAAACGACAAAGATGGTTAAATGCAGCATGAACGCTATTTTCGGGTGTTTTCCGCCGGAGCAGACGTTTTCAATTTTTTCCCTCAAGTTCTACACTAGAATATCGTCTTTTCATCTATACCACAAACGCCAGAAAACGTTAATTAGCCATAATTTGATTACTTTGTAGGTTTCCTCTTCAAAGTGTCCCCTTTTTTTAAGGTTTTTACTCCCAGAGAATATTAAATGAAAACGATGGCCCTCTGTCAATGTGACAGCATTGCTAGATCGAATGGTGGAGATCCATCTTCACAATTGGGTTATCCAGACATAGATCAAACCATACCAAAAATTGTCCGACCAGCGCTCTACCGACTGCGCTATCTGGGTTGAAAGTGCTAGAGTTGCTACAGCTACGCGTACTTACTTGATGAGCTTGAAGATCTGTAACTCTCCCTCCCACTCTCTTCTTTAGTTTTCTCATTTTTCTTGCTCTCTCCTGCCTCGTTGTCGGCTGATTTTGATTTTTCTGTCTTCGACTCCTGGGCTGACTCGGATTTGTGGGCGTTGTCCTTTGCTGACTTCTCCTCCTTCTTCTTTTTGTCTGAGTTATCTTCCTTGGACTTGGCTTCCGTTGGTTTTGCCTTGGCTTCCGTTGGTTTTGCCTTGGTTTCCGTTGGTTTTGCCTTGGCTTCCGTTGGTTTTGCCTTGGCTTCCGTTGGTTTTGCCTTGGCTTCCGTTGGTTTTGCCTTGGCTTCCGTTGGTTTTGCCTTGGTTTCCGTTGGTTTTGCCTTGGTTTCCGTTGGTTTTGCCTTAGCTTCCGTTGGTTTTGCCTTGGTTTCCGTTGGTTTTGCCTTGGTTTCTTTGGACGCTTGTCTTTGTTTAGATCTATCAGGGCTGGCATCTTTCGATCTCTGGCCTTTGGTTTGGGCTGCGTTCCCCGTGTTTATTGTCACTTTCTTTTCGGGTTTGTTTTCCTTGTCCGAACCTTTGCGTGTTTCTGTGTTTGTGTTCTTTGCGCCATCCGTGTGTTCGCCATCGGGAGATTTAGACCTAGATTTAGGGTTAGCTTTGGATACCTTGTCATTCTTCTGTTGGTCTTCGTCTGTTCCCTGCTCTGGTGGACTTTCTGTTAGGAGGTGTAGGGGAAGGTGCGGGGGAAAGAGGGGGGAAAAAGACCAAATCGTGCAGGTGGATTAGTTTTTAAAACAACAGGTGAAATCACAGCAAAAAAACACAATGTGAAGTCAATTTATAAACAAAATGTAAATTTAGCTTAGAGAGCTTTTTGTAATCATTCACGTATCATCTCGATGCATGAGCGGAAAAATGTTATGGAAAAATTATGTAATTAGTAAAATGATCCAGACTAGGGTGTGAAAAAAAGGTCTTTGAAACTCTTCGGACGCAAAACTTCTCTGTTTTGATCTTGTTGGCTTTAAATGGTTATTTTCACGAAGCAAGATAATTATTTTTGCTTTCTGTGTTGTTTTTTTTTATTTCCTTTTCCAAAATACTTCCAACTCCGACAGTTGATCCAAAAGGTAATACGTTTTCTGTATTCCACAAAGAGTTGTGAAATTTTGTTGAAAACCACATTAGTATTGCCAACATGCAGAAACGTTAAATTATCATGTTGTACATTTTTTGTATTTGTGTTATCACACTTTGTGTTCTCTTTTTTCAAATCCTAGACTAAATCTCAGCGTTTAGCATTACACACTCGTCATTGGACAATGTTGCTTGATAAATTAGATGTAACCAAAATCTACAGTAGAGGATTTCAAACTAAGTTCTATAATTCTTGCTGAAACCATATTCTCTATAGAATTTAAAATGAATCCGGAGTTGATTATGTTGAATCCACTGACTCATTTAACCAGCTAGTCCTTTGCACAGTTACAAAGTCTTTTGTCTGGTACAAGCCCTTTCAAAAACTATTAAATTTATAATCTTAAATTTTTAAATAATGTGGTTGGGCCTCTTGTTGTAATGTGTTTTGGGTGCCGTGACTTTTCATTTGTTTTGTGGTGGGTTTTTTTTATAATATCCATTAACTTTCCCCAAATTTTTTTACATGTAAATGGATTTAAGACAGTAAATTGTTAGTTTTTTCCCTTGTTTGTGATTGCATTTTCGTCAGTAATGTAATTTTCTGTGAAATGAACATTGGTATTCTTTTTTAGATCTTAAACTGTAAAGTAAGATGTATGTTGGTACTAAAAGTTGGATTTTTTCAGAATGATTTACTTTTGAAAACTTTGGCCCAATAACAAATAAGAAGCTTGAAGATTTGTTTTGTATTGTGTTTTTTTTCATATGTTGGTTCCAATTATTTAAAAAAATCAAAACGGTTTTAAGAAGGGTGTATCGGCTCTTGTTCTTTTTTTTTCTAGTTAATTCTAAGGGATAATTTTCATCAAGCTTATTAATTTTCTATTCATTTCCCCCCTGAAAAGTGAGCAAGTCTCGACCATTTAAAGTGAATATTGGGCTTACTACGACTGGTATAACAGGTCTAATAATATCAATAAAAGAATCACCACGCATGTTCTATGCAATCAGTCTGAAAACCAAAGAGTGTTTGTTTGTTTGTTAATGATGGGTTTTTTTTTCTTTTCTTTTTCTTGTTTTCCTCTTCTTATTGTTCATTTTATTGGTGGTGCCAGTAAAGGTAGTAGTGGTGAGGATGACAGACAGACAGAGACAGAGACAGACAGAGACAGAGACAGACAGACAGACAGACAGACAGACATACAGACAGAGACAGACAGACAGACAGACAGACAGACAGACAGACAGACAGACAGACAGACAGACAGACAAAGAGTGTTTGTTTGTTTGTTAATGTTGGTGTTTTTTTTCTTTTCTTTTTCTTGTTTCCTCTCTTATTGTCATTTTATTGGTGGTGCCAGTAAAGGTAGTAGTGGTGAGATGATGACAGACAGACAGAGACAGAGACAGACAGACACAGAGACAGACAGACAGACAGACAGACAGGGATACAGAGAAATAGACAGACAAACAGACGGACAAGCGGACAGACAGACAGACAAGCAGACAGAGAGAGAGAAAACAAACCAACACTTAATTAACTAACGCGACATGTAATTTTTTCCAGATAGAAATCACAATCAAAGGTTCTGTAATCACGCTAGGCCTGTGTGGATTTGTCATCAGCACCGGTGCTTTATCCTGATCCAGGCCTCCATGTTGTGAGGTTGCAAGGAGCGACCGCCAAGACAAAGGCCGATAATCCGGAACTAAGCCGCTTAAATCCGCACGGTAAAGACCTGCTTCGATCCCGACACCAGACAGGCTCACGGCATTACCTCCCTTAGATAAAGCAAATCGCTAATATTGATCCGGGTAGGGCCGTGTTAGTTTCACGCAAAATCAATTTTCCACGAGTGTGTGAACATGTTTTTGGCACGGGTGGCGGGTGGGACCTTATTGTAATACAGGCCCAGTGGTTGAAATAAATAAATAATTGTGTGAATTCAGGGATCAAAGGATTTATTCCACTTATATTTTTCAGTAGTGTTAGATCAGAGTGGTAATCAGAAGGCACTTTCACATTTGCCGATTAGCCTATATAATAATTATACATAATAGAAAGGTTGCACTAAAATTCTTGAAACACAACATACAGCTTGCATTTAAAGGATCAATTCAGGTGAAAGGTGGTGGAAAAATGGTTAGAAGTAATCGTTTGATGAAAGTCAACAACTTGAACTTAAGAACGAAGCACCAAGAAACGAAACTAGACTCGTTAGTACAACGGCTAGGTAAGTTTACACCTGGTACTTAATTAAGTATGCGAATTAGACTTAACACGAGTTGTAAGCTACTGCCAAGATGTAGCCTACTTAGGGAATTACACATAAAACTCGTTTCGCTTTTTTCAACACTTTCTTCTCAAAGACGAAATTATGGTGATGGAAACGAAGCCTACTCAATGATATGATTTAAATATGCTAACCGGGTTGGGTAGTCCCCGGATTCTCAAGCAGGCGGTGCACAGTTCAAACTTTGAGCTTGAGCCTTCCATCTCCCTTTGAGTCCCTTGTCACCGTACACAATTCTCTCTTTCGCCTTCTTTCATTTTCTCTCTCTCTCTCTTTCTTTCTTTCTCTCTCTCTTGCTATTTCTCTCCATCTCTGACGTTTTCCCTCTCTTTCTCTGACTAACACTCATATTTTCTCTTAAGATCGCAATCTTCCCCGCATGTCTGGGTCTAGAAAATCGTGTGCACACATTTAAGCCTTACTACTATAAAGCAAATAATAAGAGTTAAGATAACGATTGGTAGGTCAAAATTATTAAGAGTTAAGAACATTAAAAATGGCATATCAGAGAGGAGAGTGACAGGATCTCTCAACTCTCACCCAAGTGGGGTGTTGTTTCCAACACACACACACACACACACACACACACACACACACACACTTAACTGTGTAAAATAGAAAGAAATAAAATGTGCTTACTGCTCACACATTTGTGTAGAAAACACACCAAAATACCAACAAGCGTTACGCATGTAGGTCGAAAAAAATGCTCTATTATTTGTCTTAGCTTTGATAAAAATTTTTATAAATAAATCAATTTTATCCTAGGCGTGCAAAAAATTCATTCTTCTATTTCGATTTCGTGAAACCCGGTGAAATTGTCTTTCATTTTGGAAGTCTTGGTTATGTTCTAATTGGAAGCCTCTTGAGTAATGTTTGTCATCGCTTTATACATCATAACTTTGCATATTTTTTTAACGTTTCTTGAAGCGCCATTTACTAAGTTAGTGCTCTGTTCTCGGTTTGAGTTTCAGCTGGTACCTTCACCATCGTTTATGAATCTCTGGGAAATGTTTGGGGTGTAGAACTGTCCAAAGGTTATACAAAATGGTGTTTCTCTCAGACCTCGCTGTTATGTTATAAAAAGATCACAACGAATGACTAAGTACACAATGACTTTGTATTTCATTTTGGGATTCGATTGGAAACCTATAAAACGTAAAGCTAATCAAAGCAGAGGTCTCCCTCTCTCTCTCTCTCTCTCTCTCTCTCTCTCTCTCTTTCTCTCTCTTTCTCTCGCTCTCTGGATTTCTCTCTCTCTTTCTCTGACTAACACTCATATTTTCTCTAAAGATCTCACTCTCCCTTATATATTTTTCACCATCCCTATCTGTTGTATAGAAAATCGTTTGCACACACTAAAGTTTCACTATTATAAAGCAAATAATAAGAGTTACAGTGAAGATAACGATTGGTAGGTCAAAACTATTAGAGTTAAGAACATCAAAAAAAAACTAAATGAGAGAAGAGAGTGACAGGGTTTCTCATTTCTCACTCAAGTGGGTAGTTTAAACAGACATAAACACACACACACACACACACACGCGCGCACACACACACTTTACTGTGTAAAATAGAAAGAAATTAAACGTGCTTACTGTTCACACATTTGTGTAGAAAACACAACAAAATACCAACAAGCGGTACGCGTGTAGGCCGAAAAAAATGCTGTATTATTTGTCTTAGCTTTGATAAAAGTTAAAATACATAAATCACGTTTATCTTTGGCGGGGGGAAAAACGCATTCCTTTACTTCGTTTAAATCGGTGAAATTGCCTTGGTTGTATTCTAATTGAAAGCCTGCTTGTGTAAGGTTTTCTATCGCTTTATACATCAAAACTTTGTATTCTTTTAAAAATGCTTTTTGAAGCGCCATTTACTTAGTGCTCTGTACAGACGATCAGAGAGTTCTCGGTTTGAGTCTCAGCTGGTACCTTCACCATCGTGTATGAATCTCTGGGAAATGTTTGGGGCGTAGAACTGACCAAAGGTTTAAATAAAATTAATGTTGTTTTTCTCAGGCTTCGCTGTTATATTTTTTTTAAATGATCACAAAGAATGACGTTGTACACATGACTATTTGTGCTTCATTTGGGGCTCTATGGGGAAACCTAGAAAACGTGAAGCTAATCAAAGCAGAGGTTTGTGTGGACGACTCTCTCAGTGAATGTTAGTTGTCACATAGCACTGCGAACCACAACAATCACACAGCAGCCAGGGGCACTCACCTTCCAGATCTTGAGATAATTCTTCACGTGGGTTGCTAAAAAATGGTTTAATATGAACTAAAGCACTCACCTTGTTTTGCTCTGTTTCTTCTTCGTTTGATGTAACTCATCAACAACAGGGTGATTTCATTTTTCACTGACCCATTAACAATCTTAATCCTCCGTCAGGTAGGCCGGTATTATAAAATTGAGGCTCTAAATCAAGGTGCAGTAACTGCCCTGATGAATTGTAGCCCGAACCCGCGTGGAAAATCCCTACCGATACCTACACAGGCGCTCTTTGAGAAAACAATGCGGTGTGTTCCAAACGTCTAAATTAGAAACTGTCGTAATAATCTAAGCCGTCAATGTACTGCATGCCGAAGATACATATAAGTCACTTTCTGTCGACTTTTGTTTTAAACTTTTTTTTAAACTTCTACAAATTATCCAGTCGAGCACTTTCATTACTTCTTTTACCCCACTGTATAGATAACACTTTGGCTATAGCGTAACTCTGTTTTTAAAAAAACAACTGAAATAGCAGTGCCAAACATAGGGATGAAGAAACATAAATGTGTGATTGTCGATACTAACATCGTTCTATTGTCGACGCTATGATGACTCGATAAAATAATTTTAAATAATCTCCATTGAACGTTTAACCAGGGTACATCCCTTCTTTCTACATTCTAACCAGCCTAACATGCAATAATTAACTTTATCCCACACCGCACCCCACGATTGCCAAGCTGAATTCCAGCAGTAACCCATTGCGCACCTCTCAACTTGGTCTCCATGGCTTGGGTCGTCTTGGGGCGGAGCCTGCGTCCTCTGACGTCATCTGCACGGACCGAATCTAGGTCAAGGCTGTTGGTGACGTCACGGCGGCCCCGGATGTCGGTGGCGCTGCGGGAGATGGGGCGGCTGCGGTGCGGGAAGTTTGCCATGGCGGTCATGCTCAGGTCCAGACTGGCACCCAGCTGTCTCTTGCTGTCTACACCCATGGGGAAAGTGGGCGGGGCTGCCGTGGTGGGCGTGGCCGAGTCTTCCGTGGGATGTTTTTCCCGCGAATCAGGATCTTGTGAAACATCCTGTGGGTTCTTTTGTTCCCGCGAATCAGGATCTTGTGAAACATTTTGTGGGTCTTGTAGCGATCGTTGCGGCTCTGGTGGGAGATCTGTAGGTTGATGCGCGTGGATTTTCTGTCCCTGTCCGTTCTCTTCCTGCCAGTGAATCGGTTTAGCCTGTGACTGTTGTTGTGCCGGTGATATTTTATGCTGCTGTTCTTGTTGTTTTTCTTGTTGCGTTGAATGTTGTTGTAGTTGTTGGTCTTGTACATCTCTTAATGGAACATGTTCAGGCTTATCTGAAACTTCTCCGTTTTCGAGCTGCTGGAACAGTAGGAGGTCATTTGATCCAAATGAGTCAAAATCATCGTCAGCTTGGCTTTCATCTCCACCGTCATCACTTGACGACCCAGGCAGGTCGACACCGCCTGATCTATCCCTGCTCGCCAGTCTCCTAGACCCTTTCCCAGGCTTCAGATCTCTAGGGGTGACCTTGTGTAGCTTCTCCCGGCCTCTGAGGAGCTCTTCCTTCCGTCCTGGGTCTGGAGACTGCTGCGCCTCAGGAACAGCCAAGTCCACTGTTATCTGGGCTTGACCACCGTTAGGTTCTGACGTCGGGTGAAGATTCACAGCTTGAATACCAGACTTGTTACAAGTACTTGCTCCAGCAGTAGACACGTTTCCAACGTCTTTTTCTTCATCACCAAGTTTTTCCTGCCTAGAACCCCCGCTTTCAGACTGGGAAGGATTGTCTCTAGCTTGGAAATTTCCCCTCTCAATCTCACAATAAACCTCTGCCCCTGGTTCACTATGGGTTAACTTGGGTTTAGACGCTGTATTTTGTGTGCGATCGTTCCGACTTTCAGGTCGCTCAGCAGACTTCACTGGAGATGTTTTGGACCCGGAACTTCGACGACTTCGGGCTGACTGAGATCCTGATTTCTGACTGCGGTTGTCAATAACATGCTTACTTTGGTTTACTTTGTTGTCGGTAAGATCCACAATAGACTTGACTTTTGACCTGGCGCTGCTCTTTCTACTGTCAGTCTCTTCAGTTTCTTCACGCCCGAAGGGGGTTAATTTTGCACTAATGTTGTCTTTTTCGGATTCTTTACATATACTGTCGTGCGGTGACTGTAGAGTCTGACCCATTCCGGAATGTGCCGATTCCTGTGGGGCAATGCTGAATCCCTCTCGGCTCCGATCGATCTTGCGTCTAGCACCGGGGTGTTGAACAGAACCTAGCGGCGTGGAGGGCGAGAGCTCTAGCGTGTTGTGGAGGTGCCCGCCCAGCTCCTCCCCAGCTCTGACGTCATCCTCCAGCTCTACCTGGCCCTCGGGCGGCATTCTCCAGGCGTTGTTCTCCCCGCGGCGACTCTCAGACTCGCCATCGCTGTCGGCCTCGGCCAACTGACCCTCGGCCAACTGACCCTCGGCCAACTGACCCTCGGCCAACTGACCCTCGGCGAGCTCGGAGAACGGGGACACAGACGGCGCGTCCACTCTGGACACACAGATGGTGTTGCCCCTGGTGAGACCTGCCCCCCGTGGACCCCCCGAGCTCTGCCTGGTGGAAGCTGATGACGCTGTAGAGAGTGACCGCGGAGCAGTAGCTGCTGAGCCAATGCGCTCCCTGTTTACAAAGCTCCTAGAGTTTTCCTGTTGAGGATTTGATCCGGCTCCGCCAATAGTTTCAGGCTCAGCGTTGATTCGTGTAGCTGTCTCCTCACCTCTCTCGTCAGCTTCTTCATCATCTGAAAGTTCAGAATCTGGGTGGATTTCTGGTGTTTTTTCACCAAGATGTTTGTTCTTCTCGCTATTCACTGCTGAACTTGTATCTCTAATTTTCCCGGCATCGCCAAAGTCACTGAGACCAGAACTTCCTGTTTTATCTCTCGAGATTCGCCCTGTGTTTCCATGGTTACTTCCATCCTCGCGTTCCCTGGACGGCTGGCTGGTGGCGACGTCGCTGACACAGAAGTCCAGACCTAGAGAAGCCAGCACCTGCCGGGAGGCGGTGGACCCCCGCTCGCTCACGTGACGCTTTCCACTCACGTGACCTTCAGGGGTCGACATCACGTGACTGCCAGCACGGGAAGCCGAAGTTGCGCCACGCCCCTTCTCACCATCCTCGCCGCGCGCATGCTCTGTTGAAAAATCATGCAAAACGTCAGCTTGGCAACTCTCACCGTCTTTTTCTCCTCGCTGTTCACCGCTAGCGGACGTGCCCCTCTGTGTTGCAGGAGATACTGCAGACCCAGAGCGGTTTGGGTCTCTGTTTCCGGCACCATGTTTTTGCGGAGTTCTAGGGCTTAACGCCTTGGATACCACCTGCGCCTCTGTCAAGAGGTTCGGGGCGTTTCCTAGAAACACCATGGACGTGGCGTATTGGGGCGGGTCCAGGAACGCCTTCTTCGCCTCCGCTCTTCTCTGTCTGCGCCACGCTGGGGTTAGCTGGGCTTGCTGGGCTTGATGGGCTTGCTCTACAGGCGACTTTAGCGCGTGAGCTTGTTGACTCCCGCTATGAGCGGAATGAGTGGGGTCGCCCGCGTTGGTTGAAGCGGGTCTTGTGGTGATTACCTCTTTATTGTAACTGTTGTGTGTTCCTAGTGTATGTGTATCTTTATAAGTGTCGTTATTGTGGGTGTTGTTGTTTTTGTCATTTTTTTCATAGTTGTGGTAATTATTGTTGGTGTTGTTGTTTTTGTCATTTTTATCATAGTTATGGTAATTATTGTTGTTGTTGTTGTTATTGTTGTGTTGGTGGTTGCTGTTCTTGTCTCTCTGTACTGTGTAAGTCTCAGGTTCATCCTTCAACCTCTGAGGTCTGATGGCGCTGTGTTTCCTGCTGATGTTGCGGCTACTCGTGTCATGATTCTCAACCCTATCGCTGGTCCTGATGGCGTTGGACCGTTCATGGTCGCTGGTCCTGCTGATGTTGCGGCTACTCCTGTCATGATTCTCAGACCTATCGCTGGTCCTGCTGGCGTTTGACCGTTCATGGTCAGTGGACAGGGAGCTGTTTGTGTCTCCCAAGGCAGGAGATTTACTGATGTTGCTGTTGTTGCTGTTGTTGGTTTTGTTGCTGCTGCTGCTGCTGTGAAGCCGCGAGTAATCTTGCGCTGAAAGAGAAGCAACTACCGACAAAAATGGCCCGTCGTTTTGGGGTTGTTTGGTTCCCATATACAGAGGTGACCACATTAAAATAGAGAGGGGGAACGTCATATTTTTTATGCCGAAGAAGTGAAACAAGGCACTGCTTGCATTTAGCCACAGTACGATTTTCATAGATAATGTATCAAAAGGAAAGCTTCCGTTTAATTCAAGTCAAGCATAATTTATACGCAAAATCAAAGACGAAAGAGACGTCAGAAAAAGGAAAAGATGTTCAAAGTTAGCTATGCACATTGCTCTCTCTCTCTCTCTCTCTCTCTCTCTCTCTCTCTCTCTCTCTCTCTCTCTCTCTCTCTCTCTCTCTCTCTCTCTCTCTCTCTCTCTCTCTCTCTCTCTCTCTCTCTCTCTCCATTTCTCTCTCTGTTCTTTCTCTCTCTCTTCTCTTTCTTCTTTTTTCTTTCTGCATTATTATTGAACAACATTGGTGCAAATGATTGTACAAAAAGCCGGAGTGCAGTGACAATAGAAAGATGAACAACAATAGCTCAAGCTTGTTTAAACACAGGTTATTTTCTTTGCCATTCAGTATTGCACAAACTTAATGTAAAGCAATCAAAGTGATTTGGTGAAACACTCTTTTTTCTTCAATTAATAGAATTTCACAATAATATCAAAGATACGAGTGGGTTTGCTTAATAAGAAAGGTTAGGCAGAGGAGGGGTGAAGGCGGAAGATGAACTGCCTAAAGAGTGGATGAAAAGAAAAAGAAGTAGAGGGAAGGTTCGAAGAGGAAGAGAAATGTAGGAAAAGCTTAAGAAAATTGTTACAGGAGGGAGTAGAGGAAGAGTGTGAGATAAGAAAAGAAAAGTATGAATGCAAATATAAAAGACCTAGGCTTTCATGAATGTAGAAGAGAGTAGTTAGTTTTTTTCAATTAAATGCCTTTTTCAGTTTTTTGCTTTTGGTAGAAAAAAAATCCAAACAAAGAAAGTATGAGTTCAGACTAGTTTGATGTAAATAAATATATATAATACTGTTACAGGGTGACAATTATTATTATTATTGTGTTGTTGGACTTCGAATGCAAACATTTAGCACAGTTCTGTCACTAGTAATGGTGTGCAAAGGGCATTGAAAAATAAATATTACTTTTATTAGAGACAACTCAATGGTGTAAAAACAATCGTGTGACGTTATTTATTTAATTCGTTTCCGATGACCTTTTAGATGTCCTTTCTTCTTCATTTCTGGCTCTGGGCTTCTCCCCCCCCACCCTCTCTCTCTCTCTCTCTCTCTCTCTCTCTCTCTCTCTCTCTCTCTCTCTCTCTCTCTCTCTCTCTCTCTCTCTCTCTCTCTCTATCTCTCTCTCTCTCTCTCTCTCTCTCTCTCTCTCTCTCTCTCTCTCTCTCTCTATCTATCTATCTATCTATCTCTCTCTCTATCTATCTATCTATCTATTATTGTTGCTGTTGTTATTATTGTTGTTGTTGTTGTTGTTGTTGTTTTTGTTGTTGTTGCTGTTGTTGTTGTTTTTGTTGTTGTTTCTGTTTTTGTTGTTGTGTTATTGCTGTTGTTGTTGTTGTTTCTGTTGTTTTTGTTATTGTTACTGTTATAATTATTGTAACTATTTATATCATTGGGCTGGTTTTTTTTCATTCTCTTCGGCATTCGTATGATTGTTGTTATTATTGCTCTTTTTGCTATCATTGTTGTTTCTATCAACCCCAAACTAGATCAAACTGTTAATCCAGACAAGTGCCAAGTGAAAGAGTTGTTTTAGTCTGTGTGTGGTTTCCAAACACGAGATTCACTACACACACTTTCGATATCGATATCGAATTAGAATTTCAGTATCGTGGGTAGACAATACTACTTATGGCAATGTTCATTTATGGCAATAAATATTATATTCTGTTTTGCATGAATCAAATCTCTCCCTTTTTTCTTTGATACTTTTTCTACATTATCTCTAGAACGAAAAATAATGTACATCAGTTCCGAAAGAATGTATGCTTCATTTGTTATAATTCTAATTGATAGTTGAATATAATATTACATCGATCCTAATAATCTGCATCTGTACATTTATTTAAATGTCTAACAAATCATGTCAATGTAAACATGAAATAAGTTGAGCACGTCAATCCACACGCAGTTGCGTCCCCTACCTGTGTTGAGGTCACTCCTGTTGCTGTCTTGTCCACGGGTCTCAGTTCTCCCCCTTGTCTCTGTCCGCCGAGTGTCGCTAGTTTGCCGCGTCTCTGATGGTCTGGCCGCCTCGCCGCTAGGGGCGCTGCTCTCCTCCGCTTTCTTGCTCTCCTGCGCGGGAGGCTGGGAAGGTGCCGCTACTTCCTTTTGTTCGGAGCTCTCCTGGTTTAGAGAATACAAAAACAAACTCAATTTTGAGAAAAGTTAAGACCTAAGGTACTGTCTAGGCTCTGATAAAAAGCAGCAATATCTCGTGTTGATCAAAGTCTGATCCTCCAGTCTAAGTACCTACGGTATCTTTGTGTTGATACGCCTAAGGTTATAGATCGAACGCTGTCTTTTTGTAGGGGTATGAAAATAGTAACAGCATGCACCCTTCCCTTCCGCCGCTTATTCGATTGACCGCCCCCAAAAGAGAACCTAACAGTGGGATAAAATAAGCACCTTGGTAATGGGGAAGAAATCAGATGTACATAGTCACTATTTAAAGGGATTGGTTTGGTTCCCAGGGTTTAAAAAATCTAGACAGATCCAGCAACAGTCGAGCTCATAAACAAAACCAACTGACGTTTAAATTTAAAATCCACTGACACAGAAGAAAGACTATAGAACACTTAAGAAAATCCTTGAAACCGTTTACCTTTTCTTGCTTCGCAAACCCTTTTGTTTTTGTTTAATCCTTGAATGCACCTAGACCGTGTGGCGAGCGTTATGCTTTCATTTATTTCTTCTTCTCGACGTTCAAGAAACAATAATAAGAATAGGCCTCACTTGTGCATGATTTACAGCTGTCAAAAAGGCTTCAGTGCATTGCCACATTGTGTTCATTATACTCGGCTTTTGACGCAAAACAAAAGTTTTATTCGCTGCTGCTGTCGAGAAAGTTTATCAGTTGAGTGCACACTTCCAAGTTTCAGGATCTAGATCTATAGCACGGTTCGATTCTTCGACGCTGACTCGAGTGGGTGAAAAGAAAAGGCATGAAAGAGAACTGAACGGAGGAAAGGTGTTTGAGGGGAGAGGGGGAGAGAGGGGGGGTCATAATTATTTGAATTGAGATTCATTTGATAACTTGCGATATTGTAGGCCGATCGCTACAGTTCGATAAACAAGGCATGGGGTACAAACCTTATTGAAAAACACACGCGAGCTGGTTGTGGCTGGAGGGGTAAAAGGTTGTATATTTGCGTGCAAGATCGATCTCAAATATGCATAGTTATAATACCTCCCACATCCCAATATCTCTCAATCCTTCTCTCCACTCCGCATACGCCGCATCTGTCGTCCTCTCTCTCTCTCTCTCTCTCTCTCTCTCTTTTTCTTTCTTTCTATCTCTCTCACTCATTCTGTCTATTTTTCCTCTCTCCCTCTCTGTCTTCCTCCCCACCCCCATCTCTTCTCTATCTCTCTCTCTCTCTCTCTCTCTTCTCTCTCTCTCTCTCTCTCTCTCGTCTCTCTCTCTATCTTTTCTCCACTCTATTTCTTTCTCTCTCTCTCTCTCTCTCTCTCTCTCTCTCTCTCTCTCTCCCTCTTTCTCGTCTGACATACCAAACAATTATTTTAGAGTCATGTATGTTAGTCTACTATTTAGACAAATTTTGTCTTTGTTATTTATCCCTCTTTGTACTTATTTTATCTATCATAGTTTTAGTCATCAACTTCTAGACACTAATGTATTGTCTACGTAAGTCATGTTATAACAAAACAGTAACCCGCCTTATTTATCTTAACTGCGTTGAATCACATCGCATTAAAGGATTTTTTTCTTTACCTCTATTAATTAATGACCCTCCCTTTACAGTGTTTTACTTTCAGATGTTGTCATTTCTGAAGTATCTAAGGCTTTGTTTTCTTAAAATTCGTACGCTGCTCTAATAGAAATGTGTAAGACATTGTTAAAGATCGAGAAGAAAACAATGAACGTTTGTAAAGAATGAAAACTCAACAATTATTATGTTGGAGTTTGAAAACGTATTGTCAAACCCTGACACTGAAACAATCCGGCGAGTTCTACTAGGTTTGTTTATCGAGCCTCCTATGGCCAAGAATCGAGGAGGGGAGGGGGTGCAGGGAGGGTTTGGGGGGAGGGGGGGGTTACAATTCAGGTTTGGCGATCACACACGATAACGCGATAACGGATGACGTAACAAAACTCCGTAATTTCCGGATCGCTCATTGGCTCTATGAGTTTTGGATAGAGTTCTGATTGGACGCCGGTGTAGCGTCCTTTACGTATCGTTTTCGTTTTACTTGGGGTTCCGTAATAGCAAGTTCTCCAGTGGTCCTGCTGGGACTTTACAAGCTTGGCGATCACACACAATAGCAAATGACGTATCAAAACCCCCTGCGCATGGAATTCCCTGATCGCTCATTGGCTCTGTGAGTCTTAGAGTTCTGATTGGTAAGTGGACTCCGGTGTAAATTCCCTTGCGTATCGTTATCGTTTTACTTGGTGTACCATGATCGCAAGTTCTCCAGTGGTCCTGCTGGGACTTTGGTGAATGGTTTTGTGGACGTTTGAACAACGGTCTTTGTTTTAACTACCTGTGCAGTGCGATTTAATGTAAAGAATGGTTCTCGTGTATGGAGTTGTCTATTATCCGCTCCGACAAACATCCATCGTGTGTAGGACAAGGTGGAAGGCGTTTGGAAGACGGTTATTTATTATTTAAAAGTTCTGTTATGTTTGCCCTTTATAACACAGGCTTAACACCAACTGTCTGTGTGGGTTTTTTTTCACTCCTGACAACCTCTCCTTTTTTCTTTTTTCTTTTTTTTTTAAATAATAATCCACCGTCTCTAATATTGATATGTGTCGAAAGTTGAAATTTTATGTATCGCAGTCGATAGAGTGTGTAGCTTCTAAACAGGAGGACATGAGTTCCAATCTAGTTTAGACAAAACGCCTGTTATCCTCGAAGAGAGGGAGTGGAAAGGGAGAGGGTGTGAAGATGTAGAAGTAAAGGTGGAGAGAGAAAGTGAGAGGGGGTGTAGAAGGAGAAGAGAAAGGAGAGAAACAAAGGACGAGAGTGGGGATGAGAGGTGGAGAAGAAGAAGAGAGACCGGGAGAGCGGTAAAGAGAAAGAGGGAGAAGAGAAGACGGAACACACAATAAAGGTGCAGAAAGAAGGCGGAGCCGCCAAGAACAGTCACTCAATCTTACGGGCGGTTTTCACAGCTGGGGTGTCCTCCCCTTATCTCCGCACCCTGATAAACCGCCAACTCCGGCAGGGGCCGTCACTCTCCGTGACTCGCTGCCAAAACATTGCGCCGTCAGCACCGTACCACACTGGCACCGTCTCAGCGGGTCTCAATCCACAGAGGGTCTGGTTGCTTGGTTGGTTGATTGGTTGATTGATTGGTTGGGTGGCTGTTTGGTTTATTGGTTGGTCGGTTGGTTAATTGTTAATTGGTTCGTTGGTTGATTGGTTAGTTGGTTGGTTGGCTGGTTGGTTGTTCGGTTGGTTGTTCAGTTCGTTGGTCGGTGGATTGGCTGGTTGTTTTAACGTCCAACGTCAGCCCTATGTAGACCATTATTGTGGACGGGCCCCAAGGCTAACATCTGGCGATTCACGTGCCGCCACGCAGAGACAGTGCGTTTATCCCACAACTATGTATCAGTCGGTCACCTTGAACCGACACCGACCCAACCAGTAGAGGCTCGAAACACGGACCTCCTCCGTCGAAAGCCGGTGTTCTACCCCAGGACTACTCTATTCTGATTTCTTGGCTCACTGGTCTGTTGTTTTAGTTATTGTTTTAGTTTGTTTGCGAGTACAAGTTACGTGTTTTTCTCCCACAGTCAGAAATATGTAAGACTCTTAGAGCCACAAAACAGGAGAATAGATAGGGGGTGAGCAGCGGGGATGGACAAAGATGGGAGAGGGTAGAGGGTGCAGAGGGAGCGAGAGAGTTGAGTTGAATTGGTTGCTTAAGGTCCAACGTCAGCACTTTATAAAATGTATCCTGGATGGGCTTCAAGACAAAGTCTAACAATTAAATTTTATGTTCTACCACACGCGAGACAGTGCGGGGAGACCTGAACTCCTTTCTCATCCAGTCACATCAAGGGTCTCCAACCGTCGACCTCTCGATTGGGAGACCAGCGCTCTACCACTCTCGCCAGTTCGCCGAACACATTGGCCTTGTCGTCAGCACAAAACAGGCAATAGTGAGCAAAGATGCATTGTAATCATAGAGTTCTATTAATAGACATGTGTGATTATAATGTAATTATCCAACAATTGAAGGCTGATGCCCCGCACAGTGTTCTATTAATAGACATCTGTGATTATAATGTAATTATCCAACAATTGAAGGCCGATGGCCCGCACAGTGTTCTATTAATAGACATGTGTGATTGCATGCAGTGTAATTATCCAACAATTGAAGGCCGATGCCCCGCACAGTGTTCTATTAATAGACATGTGTGATTGCAATGTAATTATCCAACAATTGAAGGCCGATGCCCCGCACAGTGTTCTATTAATAGACATGTGTGATTGTAATGTAATTATCCAACAATTGAAGGCCGATGCCCCGCACAGTGTGAGAAGCGCCGCTGCCTGTAAATCTGGCTGTAGGCGGGTCAAGTGTGGCTTTGGCAGCCGCGATCTGTTCGCTTAGGTCCTGGCCGATAAGACAGTTCCCCCAGGCCAAGCACGCAGGTGAGGCAAATGAGTTTGTCTACGGCGCTCTCTGGTGTGAAGTGGTCTTCACTTCTACTCTTGTCTTCTCTTCCTAAAGCTTATGTGTTTTCTGTTTTTTTGTAGTTCTTAGAGCTGCACAGTGCCTTCCTTTTACTTTTATTTTCTCCTCCTGCCATGTATAATTTGTTGATCAGTTTCACTGCGATAGAAATATTTAAATGATCCCACGCTTTGTCTCCACAACTTGTGTCGGTATTTTGTAACTCGGTACTCAGAAGTCCTGGTTTCCCTGATCTTGCTATGTGTAGCAGCATATAAATTTGTCAGACATCAAGCTTGAGACTCGACCGCGAGTCACGTTTAAAAAATCATATTTGAATGTTTTCGAAACGAACCAATCAATAAGTTATTTAGTCAATCATTCAATCACCTCTAGTCCACTATAAAACATCTCTACCTAAAAACACTATGAATGGAGTTTCTTTTTTCTTCCTGCCAAAATCCGATGCCTGCAATCATAGGAGCATTCGCCGCCTGGGTGTAGAGACTGTATTAAATAATAGAATACTTTTTCTCACAACGTAATTTAGCAATACGTCCGCCAGATTTTCTAGAATCCGATACGGAGAGGAGGGCATGGGTTGACTGTTGCTTTCATAACTAGGGCGTAAAAAACAGTATTGTGTAGTCTGCGATTATATTGTTTATTATTTCAAGTTAAATCCTCCATGGATATAGGGGGCAACAGCCGAGATTTGAACTGCGGACCCCCAGCTCGCCAGTCCAACACTGCACTTGCCCGACCTAGATAAAAGCCCTACCAATATTGTCCAAGTAGGGCGAAGACCTGATACTGTTATATTTATAAAGAGGACGGCCAAGGTGCGAATGAATTTAGCACATTCCTAGGGCGCTTTGGGTAACGGACTCTCGGGGAGTCAGCGAAGTCAGTCTCAGAGTCTCGGCGATCTGGTTACTCTGCTAGGCTTTGCGATACACACGGCTAATATGGATGACATAATTACTTCAAGGCACGGAGTTTTCTGGTTGCTGATTGGCTCCGCAAGTCCATGATAGAGCTATGATAGGACGCAGGACTGGCGCAGATACTTTGACTTAGTAATCGTCTTCATTTTCGTTGTTGGGCCCTTATAGCAAAGTATCCAATATCCCAGACATTCGTTTCATTGATCAGTTTTTTTTTTCCTAGCGCGCACTGCTCGGTGCGGAATGGTGCGCGACTTTTATATTGGTCGTCGGCTGTTCAATGGGGCTTAATATTGCGCTTTCGTGTGTTGTTCATTACGATCGGAAATTGGTGCGGGATTAGACCCCCTAATGCTTATTTTGGTTATGTCTTTTGGGATTTTGTTGTTGTTGTTGTTGTTGTTTGCGGGATTAGAACCCCTAGTACTTATTTTGGTGATGGCGTTTGGGATGTTGTTGTTGTAGTTGATGATGTTGTTGCTGCTGCTGTTGCTGTTGCTGTTTTGTTATTAAAACAAGACTGAGAAAGAGAGGGAGATAGGAGATGAGGGGAAAGAAAGAAGAGAGATATAGATAGAGATAAATAGAGAGAGAGAGAGAGAGAGAGAGAGATACAGACAGTCAGACACACAAAGAGAGAGACAGAGAGAGAGAGAGAGAGAGAGAGAGAGAGAGAGAGAGAGAGAGACAGACAGACAGACAGAGAGAGAGAGAGAGAGAGAGAGAGATGAGAGGAAAGAAAGAAGAGAGATATAGATTGAGATAAATAGAGAGAGAGAGAGAGAGAGATAGAGATACAGACAGTCAGACACACAAAGTAACAGGACGGCAAAGACAGATAGAGAGGCAAATGTATTACAGCTTCAAGAACATCTCAAAAGCCCAAAAAATAGAAATCGGATGGCATACTGTGATAGAAAAGATTAATGGAAAAATAGTAACTGGCACATTCTATCTCTAAGTTCTATTGAGTTGAGTTGAGATTGAACGTCCAGCGCCAGCCCTATATTATAGGCTATTTGTTCCCTCTGACTCTAAGCTTTATTGAAATGATCTTATAGAATGATCTCAAAATGACGTCATTGCGGTGCCCTTGCCTCCTTAACTTATAATTAGACCACGGAGACAGGAGTCTTTTTATTCCCGCTCTGTCTCTGTGTGGCAGAATGTAAAATTGTCATACCTTTGTACTGGAGCACATCAACAATATAGTTTTGCTCCTGAAGCTGAACAGTAAGAAACCAAGTCTTTGACCCGCCCCTATCCTTAGGAACCGTTCAAATAATAATCTTACACGATAGAGAGGAAAAAGGTTGGGGGGGGGGGCATTGACTGTTGTAAGAATAGTGTTAAGGGATGGGTAAAACATAAGTAACCAAGCGGGCAGGGGGTCAAAAGGTCCCAAAGTATGAGCAAGATTATATCTGAACGACCCCGTAATAAAAGCTCCTGGAGGACTGGACGGCGCATGCGCAGTGTGGCTTACCGTGGAATGCGGTGTCAGTCCCCAGGCACTGATAAGAGACGCGAGGCACAGACAGAGCCCGAGTCAATCAATCTACAACAACAAAGTCAGGATCCGGGGATTCAAGAGACGCGAGGCACAGACAGAGCCCGAGTCAATCAACCTACAACAACAAAGTCAGGATCCGGGGATTCAAGAGACGCGAGGCACTGACAGAGCCCGAGTCAATCAATCTACAACAACAAAGTCAGGATCCGGGGATTCAAGAGACGCGAGGCACAGACAGAGCCCGAGTCAATCAATCTACAACAACAAAGTCAGGATCCGGGGATTCCAAGGACCTGTGTATTCTATTGAGGAGTTGGACAATGGATTCGTATCAAATATTGGGCCATTGAACACAAGGCGTCACTTCAGGTCTAATTGGTTCTAACTCATTCTATTTTCTATTGGAGATAGGACAAAGCGGTTCTCAGCTGAAGCAGGTGTACTCACAACAAAGAGGTCCGACGACAAAATTCCATTTTAAATTTTGATTGGCTAAAAAGGGATCCTGTATATATAATTCGATAATAGCTTTAAACCTAAAACACAGTAACTTTGGTGGAAGCCGGAACGATATCGACCGCTACAAAAACAAGAACGAGCGACATAAAGACAGGACTTTTAAAGGGACGACGGCCAAATAGCGGCCAAAAATAATATTATTTTTGAATGTTTTTGTCTCTGAGCAAAGTGTGGAAACTGGAATAGAAGCAGGGTGTGAATGTTTTTGGACAAGCTTTTTGACACTTTACGGTTTACGACAATAGGAAGAGGTGAAGAGAAGCGAGAGGTTAGAGTAAGTTGTGCAAGAACCGATAAAAAAAGAATAGAAAAAGAAAGGGGAGGGAGATGGAGAGAGAGAGAGAGAGAGAGAGAGAGAGAGAGACGGAGAGAGAGAGAGAGAGAGAGAGAGAGA
>RQTK01000683.1:93422-128138 GCA_003991915.1 Elysia chlorotica | reverse complement strand
ACTTATGGAAGGTTGGTTGGTTGGTTGGAACTTATGGAAAGTTGGTTAGTTGGTTGGTTGGAACTTATGGAAGGTTGGTTGGAACTTATGGAAGGTTGGTTGGTTGGTTGGTTGGAACTTATTCGAAGGTTGGTTGGTTGGTTGGTTAATTGGAACTTATTGGAAGTTTGTTTTTTTTTTTAGGTGGAGATATACATAATTATATTGATGTAACATGAAATGGCTGTCTTGATTTGTAACTTTAGCACATAATGTCTATTTCTCGATTTGTTTCCCTAAATTTTACATGGAACTTCAAAAAACTTTTAGAATGTATTGTAATTTATATATCTTTATTTTTATTCAATAATTTTAATTCATTAGAACTTCAAACTTTTAAAATATGTAATGTCAATGTCAAGATTTTTTTTCTTAGATACACGGAACTTCAAACTTTATTGTCTATGTCTACTCTTAGTTGTTTTTTTTTTTTATAATTACACCAAAGTTCAAACTTTTAGAGTGTTCTATTTTCTAATTTCATATTGATTTTTATAAAATATCTTTATAATGCTGGAATTTTAAAGATTTAGCATACATGTATATAAATTATAATGTCTATGTCTATTTTATTTCCAGGTTTTTTGTTTTTGTTGTTTTTTATTACATAAAATTTCAAATTTTATCATAGTTATACATGTATTGTCTATGTTTTTATTTTTATTCAATATTTTAAATTTATTGGAACTTCAAACTTTTAGAACATAATGCATATATATGTCTTTATGAAATTGATTTCTTTTAATTACATGCAACTTTGCATGTATTGCATATGTATAGATTTTTATTTAATATTTTAAATCATTGGAACTTTCAAACTTTCAGCATTCTAAAACAAAATGTATACGTCTAGATTTTTTTTTCTTATTATTATTACTTGGAACTTTAAATTTTTAGAGTGAAAAACAGTCAAAAAAACAAAACAAAAAAAGAAGAAAACAAAGGCTCTCTAGTGTCTGCTCACAAATGTTTAATGTATGTACACTGCGGAAATTAAAGGAAACTTTTCACATGAAGATAAACATCTGACAACTGCACCAAGTTACAAGACCCTGGAGTATTTCAACCAGTGGCAATATTAGTACTGAGATGGCTACGTTTCTGGTAAAGACAGGTAGGAAAGAAGACAAAAAACACAGCAACGCATTTACTACACAAAATTCTGTGGTCATCTGGGGAAAGGAAGAGATAGAGAGAGAGAGAGAGAGAGAGAGAGAGAGAGAGAGAGAGAGAGAGAGAGAGAGAGAGAGAGAGAGATGCTGGCGCTGAAAAGCTGTTTAGAATATTATGGTTGGTTGATATTAAAATTTTAGATCTGCCAGAAATAGTTGATATCAAGCCTGTGACAAAAGCAACAAGGCCGAAGACTGCAATGGGAATTCACAGTGTAAAATACCATCGATAGGTAACTTAGTTTGAGGTAACCAGGACATAGATAAGGAAGAAAGGAAAACTAAGTTATAGAACTACAATCCGACCAGGACGGGAGGTTGAAGAAAGGAAGAGGTCCGGGCATTAAATGAAATTGTTGAAAGGCTCAAGAAGATGCTCTGATTTTCCTGTTGATTTCACAAAGTCAAGCTTGGTAATTTCATTTTAATTGCAAGTTCCTCATTGTTTGTGTCCCTGCAGCACAAGTCTATATTATTTGTAAGTGCTTAGCTGCATTGCAATGGGCAGCACAATTATGGCATTATGTTATACATACGAACACTAAAACACAAACAAATTAGACTGGTTAGGTTTTAACATATCAAATGTATGGTATGATCTATGAAAATCAAGTAATGTTTAGGCACACAATTATCAAATGATCCGAGAATCCACTGGATGGGTGAAGGTGAGAAAGCCCCCAAACTTCCGCAGGGAAAAAGCAGCACCTTGGATTGGAAAGCTTGGGGGCTCCATCATAATACACAATTATTGCACCTGGGCACTTTGCATTTCAATTTACAATAACAAGGGGCTGGGTGTGGGGGAGGAGCTTGGACAGGTATCAATACATGTATTTATCTTTCATGCTTTTGATACAGGAGTAAGATCTAGCTGCAAAGAACATGTCACGAGTGTTCTTTGATAATTCAATCATTTTGTTTTTTATTCATATATCAGAAAACTTCAACCTTTGAAAGTTACATTGAAAAATAAAGTAACGAGAAAGAAAAGATCCTGTTAATAAGAGCAAACTTTTAGTTCCTTACCAAGTTGCATCATTATTTATTTTTCAAAATAGGACCTACCATAAAATTTAAAAAATAATAATAATAATAATAGTAATAACAATCATTTATAAATGCATTAAATTTAACGTTAGCTTGAAAGGCAGTGATGAATAAAAATTTGAATAAAGTTAAAGACTGAGTAGGTGCTACAGAAAATATAAAATAAAGATTATCATGTATACACAGAGACCACACAACACATCTAACCATCACAGCTAACAGTAACATTAGCGTAAATAATCTCAAACTGTTGTGCATTCGACCATGCATCATTCAAAGCAAATAATGCCTGGCGTAGTTTTACCATCACTATTCGCTAAATGCATAAATCTGAACATGTGCATTGTAATGATTTTCAAGAACCAACCATCTCACACAAATCGCATGTGACAGCCTTCTACAGCATTCACACATGGATACGTTCAGAAACACTCCTCACTCGGTCATAAAACATTCACTCTTCACAGAAGAAAAATTACTTTCACTAAAAGATTTAGAGTCAAACATTTTCTGAGCCTCAAAATCCCATCTTGTACTAGGAAAATGAGTTGTAGCATTTACGTTACTCAAGGTCAAAAATGAACATTTTGTTTTCAGTTATCTATGAAAATAGAATTTTTGAACCAGTATTTATGAATATCACATTTTTAAAAAGAGGCTAAACCATTGACCTGCCCTTTAAGAATCATTTAAAGAGCATGCTAAAACTCCTCACAGCGTCCCATCTAAAACACAACCTGAAAACTGCAACGTGGGGTCAACACACTCAACATCTGCAGTACATAAACACAGGAATATACAATTGTACCAAAAACACAACGGGGGAAAAAAAGGTTAAACTTGCCATCCACTTTACACTATTTAAAAAAGCTCATTAGTCTTAGGGTCTTTGAAGGAAACATACCTTCCTCAGTACAACTCCAAAAATTTGTTTACCCATTGTGGGTGCTTGGTTCAGCTCAACCAAAATGTTCAGTGGTTTTTGTTACATTGCGTCTGTCTCATTCAGTTATCGTGTATTTAGTACTCCAGCCCAATCCATCCATTAGAGAAGTAGATATGTCTGTCTGAGCAAATCCTCTGGACTTTGGTATTACTCTGTCTGCACATGCTGCAAGTTTTTTTTAATCCTTTACAATTGGCCACTTTTTTTTTTTCTCTTGAAAGAGGCTATCTCTGTAGAGTAACACTCAATCCCCCGTCCCAGCACTTCTTTTAATTTGCTACATGCTGTTGCAATGGTAACTTTGTTGTTGTGTATCTGTAGCCCCTCTGCTACTAGTGCTAGGAAGGAGGACCAAAGTCTACCTCTGCCTGTGACTGAGCTAGAGCCAGTAGTTGCCCGGGCTGGTGTGGCTGTACACACGCTCGATGTCGATGGTCACATCCTGAGAGCGGGGGGCCTCTCTCCCAGCCCGCAGGTTGGGTCGGCCGTAGTACGCGGCACCGGGGTAGCCAGCATCCACGCTGCTGCTGCTGTTGTTGTTGTTGTAGTAATACTCTTGCTGGAAACTGTTGTTGTTGTTGTTGTTGTTGGTGTTTGTGTGGTCGTAGAAGCTATTGTCGTCGTGCCTGAAGCCCAGGGACGCGAGCTGCTGGGAGTACTGACCTCCGTGCTGCTGGAACCGGCTGTCCCCGTCTCTGTACTGGGCAGCGGGGTTGTAGCACTCACGCCTTGAACCTTGATGGTGTGGGTATGACGACGACGATGATGATGAAGGCAGGCGGGCAGAGGATGGGGCCTGAAACTGGTGCTGGATTGCTTGGTTATAGGAACTGTGCTTGGTTGGTCTGGAGGAGGGGGAGGTAATCACCACGTTGGAGTTGTACTGAGGCTCGCACCGTCACCGGCTAAGGCTGTGTGAGCGACACCTGTCAGAGGAGGAGTGTGAGCGCGCCGGGTCCCGGCCGTCTTGTCCCCTCTGTCCGGCCGCCTCGCGCTGGTACGGCAGGAAGAAGGCGTGGCGCATGGCCTGGCGCAGGGTGCACCGCTGGGACGGCTCGTACGTGAGCAGGCGCGAGATCAGGTCAAACAGCTGCTGGTGGTCCTCATCCTCTGGCTCCTTCATGTAGCGCTGGGGACACAGGGCATGGCATCATCAAACACATTGCAATTTATCATTTCCTCAACAGAGCCACACATATGTACATGTAAGGGCTGAAAGAGACTATATTTCAAAGATAAAAAGCTTAAGTTTTCAAATATGAAGATTTGAAAATATATATGCACTTTGGGAAAACCCTAAAAGTGCGATATTTGAAAATATATAAACTTGGGGAAAACCCTAAAAGGTACGATTTCATGAACACTGCTGGGAAAATACAGTGACTCTGTTGAGTTAAGCACATTGTACACTATCCTCAAACAGAGTGTGGTAGTGAAATAATTATTTGAACTACACGATATATAATCAAACAGACTGTGGTAGTGAAATAATTATTTGAACTACACTATATATAATCAAACAGAGTGTGGTAGTGAAATAATTATTTGAACTACACGATATATAATCATTATCACCAATTGCTTATGCCTCAACCATGATTTAATTGATGTGCAATGTTTTCAAATTAACAAATAACTTGGCCTCAATTAGGTAATGTTGTCAACTCACCAGAGCTTTTAACTTTTGTACAACAAAAACCTAGGTATCTCACTGAAACCACTGAATGTCATCATTTTTTAAGTATTGTTTTAATATTCTTCCCTCAATTATAAAAAAAACAACCATCAAGCATTTAATGTTAGGACAACATGCCTAAAGCCTTCTCAAAATAATTTTTTTTTTTAAGTCAATAAAGAGGTGCAGAGAGAAAATCTTTAAAAATCAGCTCTTTACTCATAAAATTTTATGTTCCTTATTTCTTTCTCTGAAGGCTCCTTTGTGAAGTGAACATTGAATTAGGCTTGTGATACAATGACAAAAATTATCTGTGAGTATCTGCACCATTTACATCACAAAAAATAGGAAAATGAGAACAAAAACATGAAACTCATGCAAACAGTTATGGATTCCATGCAGGACCATAATAAAGGGGAACTACAGTCTAAAGAGCTAAATGTGCTACCATACTATGCTACAGGTAGTAAAGAAAAAAACCCATGCCACAAAAAAAAAAGTGTTTGCCTAAGGTTGAAACGCTATATGCAATAGGTTTGATTTGTTGTTTGTTTGTTTTTTTTAATGCAAAGCATATTGGGTAAACATTTGGTATGCCTGCGGTCTTATTAATGAGAAAAAAAAAAAGAAAAAAAATGCTCTTTAAATGTATGACATGGGTGTCTCTCTCTAAGGAATATCAATTTCGATGTGATGACTTTAGATTTGCTTTGAACCACATCTTGGCTACAGACGATAAGTTATTAAGTCTTTCTCTTTCATCAGACTACAATTATAATCCTCTCTTGACTATAGCGCTCAACTCAAGCCTGATATATCCTGGTCTGAAATATATGTAACAATTCAAATTGAAAAGAACTTTGGCATTTCTGCTGCTGCTGCTGCTGCTGCTACTGCTACTACTACTACTACTACTACTACTACTACTACTACTACTACTACTACTACTACCAGTGCTACTTCTAGTACTGCTGGCTGTACATTGGATGAGATAAGCTGCCACTAAGCAGATCATGCTCGACACTGCAAGGCTCATGCTCCACCCCATGCAAACTTACCTTTAGCCTGGACCCTCTGGTGTGTCCTTCACAACTCCCTACCTAGTCTTAGTATGTTTGAGTGTGAAGATTGCTAACCAAACTAGATACATGGGGGCTGTATTTCCAATGACTTAGTTAAGCACTTTATGATTATTTTGTTTCGTTTGGAAAGGACTATATTACAAGAGAGAATGTATGGGAGCCTCCAGGTATGAAAAGTTAGAAAGGTACGAGGGGAAACTTCATACAGCCAAAACAATTCACACAGACTATACTCAAGCAATCAAAAGTTGTAACATAAGAAATGGCAAAGGCTTTGATGGTGTGGGTATGACGACGACGATGATGATGAAGGCAGGCGGGCAGAGGATGGGGCCTGAAACTGGTGCTGGATTGCTTGATTATAGGAACTGTGCTTGGTTGGTCTGGAGGAGGGGGAGGTAATCACCACGTTGGAGTTGTACTGAGGCTCGCACCGTCACCGGCTAAGGCTGTGTGAGCGACACCTGTCAGAGGAGGAGTGTGACCGCGCCGGGTCCCGGCCGTCTTGTCCCCTCTGTCCGGCCGCCTCGCGCTGGTACGGCAGGAAGAAGGCGTGGCGCATGGCCTGGCGCAGGGTGCACCGCTGGGACGGCTCGTACGTGAGCAGGCGCGAGATCAGGTCAAACAGCTGCTGGTGGTCCTCGTCCTCCGGCTCCTTCATGTAGCGCTGGGGAAACAGGGCATGGTATCATCAAACACATTGCAACTCATCATTACCTCAACAGAGCCACACATATATGTACATGTAAGGGGGGAAAAGCACTATATTTGAAAGATGAAAGGCTTACGTTTTCAAATATGAAGATTTGAAAATATATATGCGCCTTGGGAAAACCCTAAAAGTGCGATATTTGAAATACATTTTAACTTTGGAAAAAACCCCAAATGGTACCATTTCATGAACACTGCTGGCAAAATACAGTGACTCTGTTGAGTTAAGCACATTGTACACTATCCTCAAACAGAGTGTGGTAGTGAAATAATTATTTGAACTACACTATATATAAGCATTATCACCAAATGCTTATGCCTCAACCATGATTAAATTGATGCACACTGTTTTCATGTTAACAAATAACTAGGCCTCAATTAGGTAATGTTGTTAACTCACTAGAGCTTTTAACTTTTGTACAACAAAAACCTAGGTATCTCACTGAAACCACTGAATGTCATCGTTTTTCAAGTATTATTTGAATATTCTTCCCTCAATTATAAAAAAAAACAAAAAACATCAAGCATTTATTGTTAGACAACATGCCTTAAGCCTTCTCAAAATATTTTTTTTTCCCTTTAAAAGAGGTGCAGAGAGAAAAACTTTGAAAATCAGCTCTTTACTCATAAAATTATAAGTTCCTTATTTCTTTCTCTGAAGGTTCCTTAGTAAAGTAAACATTGAATTAGGCTTGTGATACAATGACAAAAATTATCTGTGAGTATCTGCATCATTTACATCACAAAAAAATAGGAAAATGAGAACAAAAACATGAAACTCATGCAAACAGTTATGGATACCATGCAGGACTATAATAAAGTGGAACTACAGTCTAGAGAGCTAAATGTGCTATCATACTATGCTACAGGTAGTAAAGAAAAAAACCCATGCCACTAAAAAAAAGTGTTTGTCTAAGCCTGAAACGCTATATGCAACAGGTTTGTTTTGTTGTTGTTTTTTTTTAACGCATAAGCGTATTGGGTAAAATCATTTGGTATGCCTGCTGTCTTATTAATGAGAAAAAAAAAGAAAAAAAAACTTTTTAAATGTATGACATCACATGGTTGTCTCTCTCTAAGGAATATCGATTTCGAATCACATCTATTTCTTTATAGATGATGTCATTACTTTACATTTGCTTTGAACCACATCTTGGCTACAGAAGATAAGTGATTGAGTCTTTCTTCAGACTACAACTATAATCCTCTCTTGACTATAGCGCTCAACTGAAGCCTGGTACATCCTGGCCTGAAATATGTGTAACAATTCAAATTGAAAAGAACTTTGGCATTTCTGCTGCTGCTGCCGCTGCTACTGCTACTACTGCTACTACTACTACTACTACTACTACTACTACTACTACTACTACTACTACTAGTACTGCTGGCTGTACATTGGATGAGATAAGCTGCCACTAAGCAGATCATGCTCGACACTGCAAGGCTCATGCTCCACCCCATGCGAACTTACCTTTAGCCTGGACCCTCTGGTTTGTCCTTCACAACTCCCTACCTAGTCTTAGTTTTCTCGAGTGTGAAGATTGCTAACCAAACTAGATACATGGGGCTGTATTTCCAATGACTTAGTTAAGCACTTTATGATTATTTTGTTTCGTTTGGAAAGGACTATATTACAAGAGAGAATGTATGGGAGCCTCCAGGTATGAAAAGTTAGAAAGGTACGAGGGGTAACTTCATACAGCCAAAACAATTCACACAGACTATACTCAAGCAATCAAAAGTTGTAACATAAGAAATGGCAAAGGCATCGTCTCAAAATAAATAAAACTTTAGAAGATTTCACTCAAAACACATTCATGCAAATGATTACATTTCAAATAAATAAGCACATGTGTATACATGTTCACTTAAAATCTACAGACATCACAAGTTAAGTAGTAACAAAAAAAGTGAACTTAAGTTTTCATATTTTTTGCACTGCAACCATAATATTTCTCCCAAATATGAAGATATAAATACATCAGCAGGAGTTAGTATCTGTAACACCTAAGTTTATTCTTTTCTATACTAGAAACGTTAGGATGGCTCCATAAGCAAAGGAACCCAACAATACAGAGCCTGTTATCCGTGTCAGCTTTAAAGGCACTTTGAGAGTAACGCAGCAATTCTCTTTTCTACCACTACGCAATAACTTCAACACGCATGTTATTTTCACCCGATATAGATGTGTTTTACATTCCCAGCAAAGATAATACTTGGTTGATCCCCTCTTTCAGGTAATCGTATATACCTGGACTATCCATGGGCCAATTTCTCTGCATTTGTTTAGAGACGTCAATCTATGCAAATCACATTTGAAAACTGAAACTAAATAAACCTATCTCTTTTACCAAAATGGTTACAGAGCGGAGCCTTGCATTGAAATGCAGCTGCAAGGATTACAGATAGATCTAGTACTATAAAAGGATTAGAAAACACAAAAGATTCTGAGTAATAGAGCATTTGAAATGCGCATTTTTATATAATAAATAAATAAATAATTTCAGTGACTTTGAAGAAAAACAAAAAAACAAGAACAGGACAAAGTGACAAATCTTGACACAGACATGCAGTAGACCGTGTCAATGTGACATTTCTCCACCCCCCACCCCCCCTCTCTCTCTCTGCAACCCCCCGTCACTGGCTGTTCACTCCACAGGCCCGAGTGCATCATCTTGCATTGCCGTCAGCACCATCCGAGGCCAGGACAAACACATCCTCGTTGCTCTCTAGACTGACCGTGCGTAGAGTGGGCGACCCGGGCACGTTGTCAGAAGCACTCACACTGTTGAGCTGCTGCTTGGCCGAGTTTTTTTTCACAGCAGCGGTGGGCGTGGCGGTTGGCTTGGTCTGGTTCGGGGCAGCTCCGGACACAGCGTCCCCCACAGGCACGTTCTCGTTCTGGATATCGGCGGTGTCCGAGTCCACCTTCTTCTTGCGGTCCATGCGCCTGCGTCGCCGGGCGCGAGCTTTCTCCAGCTTGGGCAGCACCGCTTCATTCCCTGCCTCGGCGGCCTGACTCGGCACTGAGGCCGCCACTGGTGACATCGGTGACACTGGTGATGCTAGAGGGGGGGCCGTCACCTGCGGCGCCACATCCAGGACTTTCCCTCCACCCACAGGCAGCGGCAACACGACCACTGGGCTCTCCACATTCACCGCTAGGCCAGAGTCCATGCTCAGACTCTGGGGGTACAGGCCGCCCCCGTGTTTGCTGGCCACCGTCGCGCTGCCCACCGAGTGCTGGTGCACAACGCCCCCGACGCCCCCTGCTGTGGGAAAACCTGCCACCCCAGGCTTGGAGCTGGATGGAGGGGTCCCTGGTACAGAGCCCGGCACGGAGCCTGGGGGAGTCACCGTCACGTGGGCGGAGAAACTCAGGGGGGTCGGGAAGATCCGGCTCACCGCTACTCCCGACACGGCCTCCTCCTCTTGCTGTTTGGGTGAGGTTGGAGCAGGGGTTGTCACATCTTTCTGGTCCTGCGGTCCTCCTGAAGGTGTTGCTTTGCTGGCCAGATGGTCCTCTTCAAGGTCAAGGCTGAGATCTGCGTGGGAGTCGAAGGACCAGGTGCTGGTGATGGTGGCCGCATCCACAAACTGGTTGGCATCAATCGCCTTGTCCTGGGTAGGGATCGGTGGGTAGAAATTGTCGGGCGTCTGGGTACTCTTCTCCAGGAAGATTCGGGTGGTCATTGTTTGGGTTTCTTGAGTAACAGGTGATGGCAATGATATTGGCTCTGCCCTTCCCGGGAATCTCATATTGGAAAGAGTTAGAGACACATTCTGGTGCCTCTTCGTTTCTAGCTGCTTCTCCTCCTCCTCCTCTTGCAATTGCTTCTCTCGCTTCTTCTCATCATCTTGCACATCCGCGTCTGGCTGCCTTTGAAATGGTCTTGGCACAAACTCACTTGCTGAAGAATTCAATTGCGCGAGTCCACCTGCTCCACCAGCAACAATATCGCCAACCTTCCCAGAAATTGGAGTGTCGAAAACGTCTTCATCAAAAGAGCTCTCGGAAGGTTTCTGCGGGTGCTGGCCCAGAGGCGGAGTCTTGTCGCGGTTGTACTTCTCCCTGCGCCGGCGCCGGGCTGTGACGGGTGGCTCCCCCTTCGACTCGGTCCTCTGGCGCGGGATGGGCCTGTCCAGGACGCTGCGCGGGGTCTCCTCGGGCTCAAACTCTCCCGGCCTGCCGTGCTCGCTGTGGTGACCGGCGTCCATACTCTTGGCCTGCGTCATGGCCTCCAGCCTGGCCTGGCGGCGCCGGCTCACCGTGCTGCTGGGCCGGCCTCCGTCCGTGGACGACTGGTCAGAGCTGTCCGGCGCCAGCTCGCTCGTGTCGGTGGGGTCCCCCATCGTGTGGTGCCGCCCCAGCTGGTTGTAGCGCCGACGCTTGGCCTCAGCTGCAGCAGGACCAGAGGGATCTCCAGCCCCGCCCGCCGCGTCCTTCTTGGCGCCTCCTCCCCCGTCCCGGCCGTTGGCCTCGGGCTTGCAGAGAGAGGCACCTGCCGCAGCCTCCCCACCCTTCCCCTTCCCGTCCCCCTGCCTGGAGCAAACATTAGTACCACTAGCAAGGGCATCACCACACACAGCCGAGTTAGCAGGCTCATTCACGTTAGTACTACTGGAGGACGCATCGCGCTCGGAAGGGGCATTATCTCGAGCAGGGCTCATTAAAAGGGTGTTTTCACGCTCTTTATGTCTAATCGATTCGAAGAAAGGGTGCCTAAGGGCATCTTTCAGAGTAATGCGTTGCTCGGGTATATATTCTAACATAAGCTCTATAATTTCCAATATCTGAATATGGTCTGGGCCTTTGTCTCTCAGATAATGCTGAGGAAAAATATGAATTGCTTGTTATGTTCTCTACTCACACAATGATGGAACAATGTCAAGCTTATAAGCAAAGTGACATTATAGAACATTATGTTTGAAAACTAATACATTGTTATAAAAATAAAACACAAAAAATAGATATCACAAATTCAACGCTACTGAGTGTATTTGTTGATAATATTCCTATTTATGCAAACATAAGTCTGAAAGTACTCAACATTCACAATAGCAACAACGCTCAGTTTTGCTGATTGCTTTCTAATGCCAATAATAATAAAATAGTTTCTAAAATGATGCCAAAGGGCAAAAAGATTGAAAAACAAAAATCATTCATCCAAACAATCTGCAAATGACACACTCACAAGCACTATTATTGGTCTTCAAGTTTGAAACCTTCATTACACAACTGGTTTGAGGCATTACTGGGGCAATCACATTGAGTAAACAAGAATGTTCATTTTATTGTTGAAACATAATTATAGACCTATTGTTTCCTAATATTGTTTTAGATAACTTAATATCTAGTAGTTTAGTATAGTTTTTGATTTTCTACTTTTTTACTTTTTAAATTTAAAAATAGAGCAAAAGATTCTCAAACATAACTTTCATTAGTGTTAGTAAAAACGTACAAAATATACTCATGCTCACAAAGAAGGGATGTAGCTTTTTTGGTTAGAATAAATTGTCTTGAAACATATTAGTATATAATAGTCTGTAGGGATGCAAGTTGTTTTCTTGATAAAATCTGTGAGAGTGATTTAAAAAAAAAGCAAGCTCCAGGCTATTAGATGTACAGAAATACTTCCACAAAGTCAAGGGAGAGAACCTGTCCTATGTGGTAGGTAAATTTGTCCTCAATGAAGAAGGGTGTATCAATGTGAAGTGATCAGTTCTAAACTGACAGGAGCGTTAATCTAAAATCTACCAGGCGTAACAATTTGCAGCATTGTAATCAGGTGTTGTTTTCTTTTCTTTACAATTTAACAAGTCTGTGTAGTTTTTACATGTCCAAAGATCTTTGCAGCGACAATCATTTCAATCTTCAGGTCTTGATGGACAAAAAAGGGTGATTAATCTGTGTTTACTTTGATTTTTGCTTTGTTTCTTGTTGGCGATTGTAATTTCTTTTACTATACTTGTTTTGTGTTCATGGTTTATGTGTAAGAAAATGTGATGCTCTATGAGGAATGAACGAATCAACACTGATCTGAAGGGACCTTCAATATTGTACATTTCAGAAACTGCCAGACAGATACGTAGACACTTACCTTTTCCTGAGCAGGTTTTTTCTTAAGGCTCTGACAAACATGAACTCATATCACTCACCTTTATAACAGAATCTGTGAGAGTTCTTATCAAAAAGGGTCATATTAATTTTGGACGTGCAAAAATTACATTTCAGTGGTTTCAGTGAATATCTCGACATTTTGTCGAAAAACTAAGGCGAGTTTTCTCACAAACATCAAAATGGGTGCAAAAATAAGTCTTGTTTTTTTTATTATAAATATTCGCTTGTAAGTATTAAGTTATCATTGCTCTCAGAACAATGGTATAGAATCCCTATGTAGCCTCTGAGAAGGAATATTACTAAATATCCAAATGCCTCATTATTAAACGGTTAATTAGGACGAGCCAGCGTACAAATTGGGAACACTCTGGTCCCGCTGGTAAGACGGTCCAGCCCTGACTCTATGGTGACTTGGTTAAGCTCTACCAGAGACTATAGATATAGTGAGATGTTCCACAAAAAGAGCTCATGGTGCTTTTTATACGGGAAGCTAGCATGACATGTGCTAACTCTATCTCTTTAATGAAATTAAGAATGTTGAAAAATGTCTAGATTGAGTATTTACTAAGGCCGCCTTTAAGCTATATATGCCAAATCGCCGCAGTGAAACCTCTCACTACTTCACACTCTCTGGTTCTATCCTGACTGAGCTCGAGGTCCCCTGTAGTTTGGTAGTGGTTGCCTTACCCTGAGCGGCCGACAAGTGTCCCGCACGTATCTCCCTGATGAGGACTTGTCATCCCAGTCCAGGGCCCCGCGGTAGAAATACTTCTGCTTCCTTCTCACACAGAACACAACGCCCAGCCCACAAAGCAAGCAACACAAGTCCAGACAGACCGATCAATGGTTGGTCAGGGTGTGGTGGTGTACGGTTGTGTGGTGGGGGGGGATGGATGGAGGTGGATGGTTCGACCACACAGGGAGGGGCAAACACAAAAAAAAAAAAAAAAGAAATGAATGACTAACAATGTGTTACGTCAATGCCTTGCTCTGTCACTGTGGGTATCATGCATGCAGAGAACATAGAATATCGAGTGTGAAGAAGAAAACAAAAAGCAGAGAATAGAGAGGTGTTTGCCGTCAACATCAGCTCATGTTCTGTCTGTATTTCAAAACATCTTGATAATCATCAAAAGTTGAGTCAAATCGTCCAACAGCAAACACCTTTCTCTCCAGGTCTGTCTTGCCTCCCAGTCAGGTGACCTTTCATAATAACTGTGAGAACAACATGCGGTTACTTGAAAAAAGAAAATATCAAAATCTTCCACATGCATCTGGCACTTGTACCATACTGAGAAAGCCTGACCCCCTGCCTGCTAACATATTCTATGCCGCCCATAGACAAAGGTAATCACCGAGTTATAATCAGGGAAGGGATCATTTTTGTACTGCACTGTTGAATTTTTCCATTTCTACTTTTTTATCAAATTTTTACAAAATGATAAACTAATCTTGACTGATTTCTGATTTCCATCAGAGTCATCAGGCAGAAATCAGGCTTTTTTTTCAAGTAGGTGTTTATAGGCCAGGCTAGCTCCAACATGCAGAGTCAAACAAATAACATCAAAGCCAAAAGTTGTGCAAAAAAAAAAAAAACAATTTCTTTTACCCCTTTGCTACGATATGAAAAAGAGACAACATTAGAGGAGATCTATCATTCATTAGACAGCATCAAAGGCCCCGAACAAGAAGCCACAAGAGAAAGCACCGCGCCATGCTACAGTGTGCTCGTTACTGGTACAACCAGAGAGATAAAGAGAGAGTGGGGGGACCAGCATGCCTGTCACTGGACAGCCCGTTTGCTCACACACACAGTACGCTGGTGGGGAGAGCACGGCAGCGAACTCACATAGAGAGGCTTGCAGTTCTCCCTGACATAGCGGCCAGCGGAGGTCGTGGGGTCCCAGTCGAGCCGCCCGTGCCAGAAGTAGTTTGTTCTAGACGCAAGGAAGCACGGGTCAGTCAGTGATCAGTCAGTGGCGGGCGGGACAGTGGACAGGCAACCAGTAGTGGCAAGCTTACAGTGGGCGGGCAAGTACAGACCCTCAACATTTTGTCATATTTACAACCTTCTTCAGGCTCAGGCTCACTTTCAGACTGATTTTACGTTTGACGTTTAGAACAAAAACTATGCAAAAACTGAAATTGTTGGCACGTTACAAAAGTTAATTTATTACGTTTTGGAAGTGGGTATGGAATTAAAAGCTGTAAAATGAGAGAAAAAAATTCCTCTAGCCTTGAACTTGACGTGAGAATTCTAAAGTTGCTGTAAAGATTACTTTTTCTATTGAGAGCCTTAACTATAGAAAGACCAAAATTCTAAAGACATTCCTTCTGTGAAAGAGTGAGAAAACAATGGCGATGTCTGGCGGAGGTGAGAGTGTCCCTCTTCATTCACAATGGATTCTGGTCGCCTCTTATTGTACTGACACAGAGTAAGCTAGACCAGTATTAAGTATCAAGTCCAAGTAATAGAGTATCCATAATGCAGGAGGTGAGAGAAAACCATAATGCAAGACATACATTTTAACAGAAAATGATTCTCGTCTTATCTGACTGAGACAAATCAGATTCAATGAATAATTATATGACAACTGGTACTAAAAAGTTGAATTTAAAACTATTTTAAAGGAAATTAATAACTTACTTCAACTTATAAAATGCTTCTATGATTTTGTTCCAACATTTTAGAGAAGTTGTGGAGACATGAGGGTTAAAAAATTGTACCTAAATGATTTTGAGCTGTAGTTTTGGTAGGGGTACTTCAAATGACAAAATATGAAGTGCATGCTATTTGCATGTTGAAAACCTGCACTGCACAATTATTGTCTCAAGTTATATAGTATTAATGAAGCCCAAACAAGAGGCTTGAAATCTTCAAGTGATGTCTCTCACTGTTGCTTTTAAAAAGAAAGAAAAGGTATGAAAAGTAGCTATGAACAAAATAGTATGCAAGTATACATAAAGTTACTTTTTTACCATTTTAGATGTCATGTACCACAAATAACTTTTAGTATGACTGTCAAATAGGGAATGTGATTTCACAAGAAACATATCTTAGCTAAAAGTCTTATATGGTTGATTTTGCCTCTGCTGAGAGCAATTCTACCGTCTGCTTCTTGAGCAAAAATCATGTCTTCCAACTATAAGGCGCAACAATGTGTGAAATCTCCTTTCCTTTAAACCCATACCATAACAATGACAATTCATATTCTACTAAACATTTCTTTGGACCGATGAGAGAGTATGTGTTGCACTCACTTTGTCTTCTTGGCCATACGGTAAGGCATGGAGCCGAGGATCCTCTCCATCATGGCCAGGTGCTCCTTGTTGTCGTGCGTCTACAGAGACAGGAGAAAAGACAACAACAGGCTCAGTTAGACTACCAAATGCCTTTACATTCATCTGATATTACAGACAACACTGCACAAGTCAAGGTGTCTATTTACAGCTTATTAAGTCGTTTACCTATGTACACCATTCCATAAATTCTTATTAGAATCTACATACCCTCAACTGTGACAGAAGTAAATATTTTAAGGTATTTTCCATTGATATTCGCTTAGGCAATGTACAGTATCATTTTTAATTTTAACAGCTCACTTCATCGATTCACATTTATTGCCAATCTAACAGATGAGAAAGAGAAATCTTTAGGTAAGGATTGTCAGATTCGGGAAGCTTTGACTGAAGGCTGACTTTTGAAATCTGGTTTGCAATTTCACCAGGTTAAATAACAAAACAAACAAAATATAAATGTCAAATAATATATCGCAGGAATTTTTTTTCTAAATCTCTAGAGTTTGACCTTTTTTTTTTTTTGTAAAAGACAGATTTGAAATTAAAACTAGTAACAATGCCTAAATTGTTTTCCACAAGCCTTATGCAAATGTTTTCCCCTCTTTTATAACATGCCTAGTATAAAATTTTCTTTCAGCTTTTTGGCTAGTAGTTAGGCAGACATAATACAGGAGACCTTTCCAAATGAATCTCACCTGGAAGAGTGTATAGCCAGTGTATAATTCAAACATAATGCAGCCGATACTCCATACATCACAGGGTTGGGACCATCCAAGTTCTGCAGGAAGATAGAAGACTTTATTCAAAAAACAATAAAGATTGGGGTATTTTCCATCAAAAGATAATTTCCCTCACATTTGTCATGGATTCAGAAAAGACACTAAAAGATCAATTGAATCATCATGGACAATTATTCAAGCTAAGATTAAAATAAGAAAAATGCCTGATCCACTGCAGGATATATTTTATGAAGCTGAAGGTATTAAATGACAACATTTTAGCCTTACCTAGAATGACCTCTGGGGCACGATAGTGGCGAGTGGAAACAATTGTACTGTGGTGCTCGTGATCAAATGTTGCCGAGCCAAAGTCGATGAGCTTCAAGTCTGAGTTTTTCAAACGACGCTCTTCTCGTTTCTGAGGTTGATTAAAAAAATATGCATGGTATACAGTGTTTCAGCAATCCAAAATTAAAAACTCATTGAAACTGTTTGTTTATTAAATTTCAAAAAACTTAATGCATTCCATTGTATAGGAATAAAAACATGTTCATAAGTGAGAACTTAAATTTCTTTTTTTTTTTTTTAATGCACAATGAGCCTGAATAAACAATTTCAAAAATGTATTTAATCGTAATTCTAACAATTTGTGTTATCATTTTAAATTGTTTTGTTTTGGATCATTTGCAAAAGTGTTGTGAGTTTTTTGGCAGTGTTTTTTATACTCAAAATTATAGACCCTGGTTAAAAGTCAGTGAAATATGTCACCACAGATATCTCTTTCATGTTGGACATCCAATTAATTACCTTTTTTGGATTGTAATATGTGTCAAAGTCAGAGTTGACAAATAGAATGTTCTCTGGCTTCAAGTCTGTGTGAGTCAGCTGGTTTTCATGTAAAACTGGGGATAAAATAAAGAAATACACTTTTCCTTTGAGCTAAATGCTACAATAAGAAAACAACCAAACACAAACTTCCCTTTTAAAAAAAGTTGGCCAAATAATCCTTTCATTTTTCAGGATAAAGTTTGTCAATGACTAAAAACCAAGATATCATTTCAAATTATGAGTACTTTTTCAAAACTTCCATTATTGCAGCATGGATGTATTACAAACTAGTCTAAATATACAATGGTGTAAGAGATGGCTTGGTAAATTGTATAAACTTTGTTTCTTCACTATCATGCCTTGCAAAATCAAGTCAAAATATGTTTTGGTTACTCATAATTATAATACAAGTCAAATACTCACAATTTACTGCGTAGCAAAGCTGGTAAGATATATGACGAACTTGTTCTAACGTGTACGGCACATAGTTGTTGTCTTTCTGTTTAAACAAAAAAAAATGTCAAAATGAAACCTTTTTGAAGATTTTTGTCAACATACTTAAATGTAATGAAGTTCAAAAGAAAAAAAAAAATGTTCATATTAATAAAAAGAATGCAGTGTGCCTCGCCGTCTGTAGAATGCCTAGCTACATAGAGAACCAAGAAGAAATCACATAACAGTTGAATAAACCTAACAGAACATTTCCTTGTTGCCAAATGCATGACTAAACATTGTCATTTGTTTATATTTACATGTGTTTTTCAAACCTATACATTTAAATTGTGGTGAAATTGCAAAAGGTAAACGTTTCTTGCCTTCAGATAGAAAGCAAGGGTGTCTTGGTTTTATAATTTCTAGTTTCTTTCATTTTAAGTCCCTAATGGGTAAAAAAAATCTGACTTAAATAAAAGGAACTAGATGCTGCCAATCCCTCACCAGGAAATCAAACACACTCAGACCAAGCATGTCAAAAGCAATGCACATGTGCCCATGGTAGTCAAACCAGTCTCGCATCTGTACACAAAGGCTGAGGAAACAAAGAAAAGCAATGGATGGTTTTGGTGGGAATTACAAACAATAGATTTTGAGGGACAAAGTTATTGGCGACTCAAATATCACTTAATTATATTTCTTGTTTTGTTTTGTTTTTACATTTGGTATCATGAACATACAACAATAATTCTACGGTGATAACCTGTCTATTTGGTTTATCTATTATCTATAATACTGTCAGGTTCATTCTACAACTGCTCTCTGGAATTGAGGTATAAAGATTTTGGAAAAGTTAATTAATGATGTATTGAAGGCTGTAGGCACCTACAAGCTTCCCTTTATTTGTTTCCTTGCTACAGTCCACATTTTCGTCTGGAAAATAATCGTCCTAGAAGCAATATATTTTGTCAAGAAAAGGTTTTCCTAGTTTTTTCTTAGCATCCAAAAATGACTTAGGCAAATATGGAATGAGTTTAACTATATCTCTATATTGTTAGATACGTCAACAACGAGAATATTTTGTTGATACCGAAAGAAATTCTGATCAAAGGGAGAAAAAATCTCATCTCACACCATCTTATCTCTTTCTGAGTTTATGTGCTTCCAAGCATGGAAATGGGTCAGAATATAGATTTGAGTTGAGTTCCGTTGGTTTAACGTCCAACGTCAACCCTATATATAGTCTATATTGTAGACGGGTCCCAACACTGACGTCTGACAATTTTATGTGCTGCCACACACGAGACAGGACTGGGATACCATGACTATTGTCGCAGCCGGTCACATTATACTGACACCGACCCAACCAGTTACAGGGGACGTTAATTAGACAAATAAACCTTCCGATCGTGGGATTCGATCTGTGGACCTACTGATCTGGAGACCAACGCTCCACCACTCGAGTCAGTTCGTCGTCCCCCCATGTATAAAATGAACATCATGACATTATACACAACTTACTATTTGCCAGATTGGTCCTTCTCCTTGAGTTTCTCCAGAACGTTGATCTCAAGCTTGGCCGCTTCCCGGTACTTCTCCACATTCTTAATTATCTTGAGAGCCAGGCGCTCGTTTCCCCTGAAAGTTTAAGTCAAATATAATTTAATATTTGGGTGGTGGAAGTAAAATGAAAACAAACAAAAAACATAATTTTTGGTGAGTTTTATATGCTATGGTATATGTATATAGAAAGAAGAAGCACCCTGTAATATTCAAGCCACATACTCCTTGCCTACCAACCTAAAGCACTGATCAACTGAGCCGCCTGGTGGACCAGGTGATGGACAAGACCTTGCCAATAACACATGAGATGTATGTGAGCATGGGAATCTAGAATAATCTTTCTCTTGATTGGTTGGTTGGTCTCTTAGCAACCAACATCAGCAGATAAGTTATATTGCTGACGGTTCCCAAGACTTATGTCTGACAATAATATGTGTGTTGTCGCACAGAGACCGGACAAGGTTCACACTATACTGATAGTGACCCAACCAGTGGGCAACTAAATCAAACAAATAAATTTTCCCCATTGTGGATTTGAACCAGGTACCTACGTATTGGGAGCAGTGTCCTACCACCTGCGCCACTGCACCTATTTCTCTTGGATCTAAATTGTTTAATTAAATTGCATCCGTGTAAACACTAAGCCATAGAGAAAGGATTTTTCAAACACCTTCACTAGTCCCACACAAGTTTATTAAAGTAGGGTCTTGACAGTATCATAAATAAAGTTTAAAGTATTTTACACTTAAGCCTCCAACTTTTTTTTCCATCTTTTTCTTTTTTTTTTTGGCTGATGTTTTAAATTTCTCTTAAAGCAAATATTTATTTATTTTGACTCATTGGTTTGGACACTTGAAACTCTATCTACACTTTGAAGTTAAGCTTAGTGTGTAGGAGTGTTAGCATGGAGGAAAGTATGTGTGTGTGTATGTGTGTGTGTATGTGTGAGAATATTGATCATTAAATTTTTTTAAAGGCATTTGAATTTATCAGGGTGAGGGCTGTGTCCATGGAAAAAGGAAAAAGGTAATGGGGGGAGTGAGATAGAGAGAAGAGACAGACAGACAGACAGACAGACAGACAGACAGACAGACAGACAGACAGACAGACAGACAGACAGACAGACAGAGACACTGACAGACAGACAGGCAGGCAGACAGGCAGGAGAAGGAAAAAAAACATTACACAAGCTGATTTGAAAATTCTATGGGCTATAAAAATGCTAATCGCCAGCTAAGAATTGCTTGGAAATAATAAGGACATAGAAGAAAGCAGTTCTGCATCGATGCAGTATTTAGTACAAATGATAGATATAGTAAGTCATAGAGACAGGTACTGTTTTAGGTCAAAATGCATGGCTATTGGCAGCCCTCTGGCGTTGCTGCGGTTATGTGGGTGAGTAATTGAGCAACACTGTGACAGAGCACACGAGCATGCAGGCCCAGTATGCCTGAGGAGTGTTCCAGTCTGCAGGTACCGGTACAGCAAGATGGAGTTCCTGCTTCTCTAATTAGCAGCAGAGCCATCCGTTAGCAAGCCTATTCCCATGAGTAGTACAAGTGGAGTCAGTCTAAAAGCTGAAAGTAGCTGAAAGAATATAGAAATCCTGCACCCAATTCTTTTTGTTTTAAGAAAATCAGATGGTTGGTTGGTTGGATAACTATTTTCTTAACATCCATCGTCTTAAGAGACTATCTCAAGAACGAGTTGTGTTTGAAATCAATCTGAAAATTAATTATAATAGCAATAATTAGCACAATGCTCGTTTATCAGAGACAGGCTGACGAGCGTTGTTGTAAGCAATGCTATGGTCGTTGAATTTATTGTGGGTTTTCATCACAAGTCGACATTATTTGTGCAGTGGGTGATGATGGTATACACCCAGTGTAACTTTGAGTGGAAACCTCACAGCGATATAAGCCAATAATATTAACCATGTTGGCGTGGCAGATGATGAGAAAGGGTTACAGAGGGTTCGAGCTACATTGATGAGGGAGAGGAATGTCAGTCTAAGAGATCAGGTTTGAGTGGATTTAGCCGTTTAGACCAATGCAGCTTTAATGATACTGCAAGTCGAAAACAGATGACGCAGTTTTTCTTCCACAGGCTAAAATGTGCAAGACTTAGACAAAATGAGAGGAGAGGAGAGGAGAGGAGAGAAGAGGAGAGAGGAGGGAAGAGGAGAGAGGGAGAGAGATGTGGGGAGAGAGAAAGGTGCAGAGGCAGCTGCCGGTCGTTACCCGGATAATGTTAGTTTACCCCTCAGCTAGTTTGTGCGTTACCTGGCCGTTTGCAGGTAACCCCCCCCCCTCCTTTCTCCATCTCCTTGAGCCTCAATTGTATTGTCTGCTTGTCTGTATGCCCCCCCCCCCCTCTCGCGCTCTCTCTATTTCTCCCCATCCCTCTCCCTCTCCGGTAACGGCCGGCAGCTGCCTCTGCCGCAGAGCGAGAGAAAATAGCTGCTAGTCTGGGGAGATTAACTAACGTTCCTACGGTCTAGTGTATGAGATCTACAGAACATGGCTAGATCTAGTCTAGTCTGGGTAGATCATCATCCTATAGCCTAGAGATCACTCGAAGCTCTACAGTCGGTGAGTTTGCTTGCTTGCTCGCTCTTCTGTTTTTGGCACCATGCCCAAATCTCTCCGTGCCAGAGGAAGCCTGTGGAACCGAGAATCAGCCCGGGCTAGAGCTGCTTAGTGCTAGTACTGCTGCTGCTGCTCGTACCTGGACCATGATCAGGTATGCCACCTTTCACCTGGCGAGTCTACCGTCCCGGCAGCACCCGCAGTAACGCGCGCACATGCCACGAGTAGGAGTAGGGGGAGAGGGAGGGGAGGGGAAATCCGGTGAATTGCGGGGTCTACGTCTCAAAAGCTCTGTGTGAGTTCAAAGTGGGACTGCGACTTTTGCCTCGATATTTTTAACTGCAGCTCCCTTCCGTTGTTAGGACTGGTGTAATTTTCCGCTTCCTCCAAGATTTCTGGTTCTTTCCTGAGTTCATTTATTGTGATTTTATTCTTTTGTGTGCGTGTATGTGTGTGTTTTACGCACACGTTGACGTGACTAATGAAGTTTCCTTGCTCCTCACTCTCTCTATTTTTAACATTGGCAATGTGTGAACGTAACTTCAATCTGCCAACGCAGAAATAATGTATTTTCCAGTTTAAAAAAAAATCGTTCCCAGTTTGCTAGGTTTTTTTTTGTCCAAGAAACTTTAACTTCCCTGACTGATGGAAATACCACGAATCAAAATGAGTTCTTGGTGAAAACCCCTCAAAACCTGTGTTGGTGGCTCTTATAAAAAGGATGAGCGGGGGGAGGTGGTGTAAATTATCTCGAGACATTTTAAATGCTTTCAGGCTGAGTAGTTAATTTGCTTCCATTCATTCACTGAGATTTAGTAAAGATAAAATATAATAATTAAGTTCGCCGTTGGTTAAATTTCTTTCACAAGAATCCGTCGAAATTCCTAGATTTTTAAACGACCGGAGAAGGGAGGAAGCAACAAGATCTAGAGCGCGTGGGATAGACAAAATAAAAGTCTACGGACGTGTACTTTATTACTCGAATAGATCTAGTGGAAGAGGAACTCTGGAAGATGAAGATCAAGGGAGCTGCAGCTCTAAACTGTAAATTGCCGGGGGCACTAAAACACCGAGGGGGGTAGGTTAGCAGTGGAGGCCACATTGCCTGGCCCTGTGGCCGGTGGTCACCATGATTATCAGTGGCATGGGCAGGGGGCATCTTGCTGGTTGATAGTGATAACTTAACTATAGGCATCAAACAGACCGCCCGCGCGTAGGTGTGTGTGTGTGGTAGCAAGATAAACACGCGCTACCGGGAGAACATACACTTCATACAGGTTGGCAAAGGTCGTTAATTTCAAACAAACAGAATAAAATCCGTTGACCAGCTCTTTTTCCATCCTCTTCTAAACTATTCACTACATTATCCCATTTCTTTCTTTTCTTTTTTTCCACGTCGTATTAAGTATGACAACAAATTAGTTCTGCAGATTTTTTGTACAGGTTAAGCTTTCGTGTTAAAACAAAGTACAGGACTCTTGATTCTCCAAAGAATCCTATATTAAGGAACCGGGAGGCAACAGTTCGGATGCTAAACTTTAGCCAATAGCACTAACCCACTGACCAACCATTTGGTAAGTGGACGACTGAATAAGAGGGTTGGTTTCTTAGCTTGCGTTCGTGTGTTTTGGACGGAGCCGTTGTCTAAAGGGCAATGGCGTTAGTAATAGGAATGGTTTCACACACAATCATAAGTGCAAAGCTAAACGTGTGCGCCTCTCTTATAATCTAACTGTATTGCAAACGTCGAACATTGGTTTGCACCCGGGCTGCCCCTGGTTATTTCACTGTATTGTCCGAAGTCCTCCTATCCTTGTCGGGTACAAAGTTGACGCAATAGCTAATGTTAGCTGGTTCATCTGTAACCTCCAAAGTAGGTAACTAGGTTTTGTTGAGAACGGGAATATATTATGACAGTTTTACGTGCTTCCACACGATACACAACAGGAATAGCAAGACTTTCGCCTCAGCGTGCATTGTAACCTTAGCCGAATAAACCAATTAACAGATGGGTATGCGGAGCGGTAACATTAGACGCGTTTTACTTTTCGTTGGTCCAACTTGGTCCTGGCATCCCCTTGGTAATTATTGTTGTCTACGTGAACCATGAGAGGGAAGTTTGGCGAGAAGTCAATTCCTTTCTCTGGTGAAATCTAGGGGGATAAGCTAGTCCGTTGGTATGCCCATGTGGAATTTCACCCAAACTCCAAATGTCTGCATCGTGCTAATGTTATTTTAGTATTTGTTCGCTTCTTCAACAATTCAAGTTTGCACAAAGATATGGTAACCGTAAAAACTCAATGGAGTTATTTGTCTAAACTTTATTTAACCACTTCAGTACAGACAAGAAATTTTAAAACGCCACAAATAAAGCCTCTAAACCTCCCCTTAACTTCATGTATTGTATAAAATGATACATGTACTTCCTCCAAAAGCAAAATTGATAGAGACCGAATTTAAAAAATGAGATGAATGAATAATGCGATAAGCCATATATTACAAGATGATCGGTTGTTATTTTGGATTGTTTTGTTTGTTTGTTTGTTTTGTGTGTGTTGGTGGGTGAAGAGATACGCGATGAAAGAAATTGGGTTATTGCTACGTTTTTCTACGATTAATCTGATTAAAAAGGTAGTTGACAAGAACCATAGCGGACACTTACTTGTGTAGATCCTTGCACTCCACGACTTTGCCGAACGTGCCCTCTCCCAGAGTGGAGATAATCTCATCTGAAACACAAAGCAAGAAGGGCCGGCATTACCGTCTGTGGCTTGGCTGCTGGGACGGGGAGTTGGGGTGCAGGGCGTCTAAGTCTTATAGCATACAGGGTTTCAGCCGAGAGGACGCCTAGGAGCTGAGAAAACCAGGAGCACAACGTTCACATCACGGTGTGGTCACGGCACGGGCGCAGTCTAGACTTGGAAACTTTCACTCGTGAGCTCTGTACGGAGGCCCTTTGTTTAACTGAAATTAGGTTAAGGCCCCTAAGATTCTCCAGGGTTCCAGAAGCACGGGCTGAGCTTCGAACCACAAGCCTCCGGCTCATTAGTTCAGACAAGTTAACAGCTGAAATGCCGGAAACTGGAGAGGTTTGTCGACTTATGGCTTGTAAAAATACATTGACATAATTCAAAGTCGGTTTGACCGTTGCGATTGACTTTAGAAATATAAGAATGATTTCTTTGTCTTGGCATTATTTTAGTACATGATTTTATAAGAATTCTTTTTGTAAGAAGCTAAGCGATGTGAACAAGGTTCTGCTCCTGATCTTCTAAGTATGTTAACTAAAGCCGTGTTTGTTTGTTGTTGTTGTTGTTGTTTGTTGACGCAGCAATTGTTTAAGATTTAAAGAATGCTATACCTGATTGTCTGTAAGTGTAAACAACACGCGCAATCTCAAGGTTTATAGAAATAACATTCAAAGAATATCATCATAAAAAGCCCGATCTTACACCATTGCATGTTGCTTTGTTTCTTTTTTAATATATTCCATTCCTTGGTTAGAATTTTTGGGGGGGAGCTAAAAGATGTCAAGGTGTTGGGAAAACATCGTTAAAAATTCAAAAAAGGTCATGGAGCGTTCATGAAAAGAGGATGTGGGGTGGCGGGTATAACCATTATAATTTGTGTACCAACAGTAATTCTCGATGCATAATGATAGTTTTGCTTGTCTATTGTCCATATAAACCTCAAAGGCCAGGGCCGGGGTCTACGACACATGGGCAAATTATGGGAAAATACAAATACATATATATATATACATAGCTTCAAAAAAGAAAAAAAAAAGAAAGAAAGAAAAAACTAAAGGAGACGACGTAGAAAGAAAGATAGAGAGAAGTAGTGTGTGTGTTTACATCTAGCCTGTAGGAGGTCGCCAGCCCTATAGATGAGGTGCCCGTCCTCATCATCTTCCACAGCTTTCTCATCTCCTCTTCCTCCCCCTACACTCTCGCCGGGGTCCTGGTACAATCAACACATCAGCAGCATCACCATCGTCAGCACGACCAGCAGCAGCAGCAGCAGCAGCAGCGAGTTGACGGCCGAGCCGTGTTGGTGTCAGAGGCGTGTCAGCCGACAGGACAAGACAGCAGCGCGTGTCGCCCAGCGGTTCGGTGGGCGGGTTCGGTCGGGCGGTTGACGGAGGGAGGTTGTGAGGCGGGTGCATTGGTTGGTTGGTTGGTTGGTTGGTTGTTGGTCAGCAGCGGCCAATGAGAAATGGCAGGGAGAGCCCCCCGTGACAGGCGCGAACATACAGAAATAGATAGGGGAATGCAACACTTGGTCAAGATCGTGCCAAATGATGGGGTTAGCGAGCATCATTGTGTACACTGATCCCGCACCTAGTACATGGACATCATGGGCATTGGCATAGCAAACAAGCAATCCATACAGCAACAAACACAATAATTCTTACTGCTAACTTTCTTAAAAACTTAAACTATGACGTTGAATAAAGTCCAAATATAGAGAACCCTCCCACTGATTGCTACAGGTTCTCGTGTTTAAAAAAAAAATCAGCATTGTTGTGAGGGAGGGGGGATAAAAAATACTATAAATACTATTTTCTTATGTGCACCATATCTGCCATCTTATTTTTTAACATCGTAAAAAATATTTAACTTAAAAACCAATTGACTAATGTGGTTAATAATTATGAATTTTGAATTGGTAATAATTATTTTTGTTACTTTAATGCGTGATCTATGATTTCATTGAACGTGTAATTTGTAAATAGTTCAGAGAACAAAAACAAACAACAAAAAATGTTCGAATCGAATAAGTATTAGCACTCCTCTTTGAACAAGTACACGAGTTTGAGCGACTCTCGGGGTTAGCAATACATGTACCTCCTTTGCTACCGCCAAGATCTATGCATGACTTAACCAACTGGTCTATGGAGCAGAGAGAACAAAGAAGGGAAACGTCTCAAAGAATAAATGTCAACTCACAACACAGATGTGGTCGCTCTTACAGTTTTGAATGAGATACCAAAAAATACCGAGACAGAATTCTATAAAAAAAAAATAATTGCAACATCCTATACCATTTCTAGCACAATGTACATCCGTATTTTCAAAATGAGATACAGCTGGTTTACAACTGTGGTGAAGAATTGTGTGTGAAACCAACAAACCAAAAAAAAAAACGCGGGTCATCAGCGTACAATGCATTCAGTGTATTTGGCGTATTTCAATCTGTGATTTAATCCTAAAAAATAGGAATTTTCAACGCCAGAAACAAACGTGCTGATAACCAAGCGACAGAAACAACTTGGAATACCGACATAAGCCAACAGTGAGAATATTTTGTTGATACCGAAAGAAATTCTGATCAACGATAGCAAAATCTCATCACACACCATCTTAATCTCTTTCCAATCATGGAAATGGGTCAGAATAAAGATTTGAAGAGTTGAATTCAGGTGGTTTAACTTCCAACGTCAGCCTTATATAGACTATATTGTGGACTGACGTCTGACAATTTTAGGTGCTGCCACACGTGAGACAGGGCGGGGATACCATGACTTCTGTCTCAGCCAATCACACTATACTGACACCGACCCAACCAGTTACGAGGGACAAAACTGATCGAATAAATCTGCCGATCGTGAGGTTCAAACAGCGGACCTCCGATATAGAGACCAACGCTCTACCACTTGAGCCAATTCGCCCCCTTATGACGCTAAGTTAAAACAAAGTGACTTTTTAAAAGCGACTGAGAAGAGATATAACCATTAATGTTAATCCGGGACAAAAGGACAACCCCCGTATATAAATAAATGAGTAAATATAAATTTAAAGAGAGAGGGAGAGAAGGGGGAGAGAGAAAGCACGAAGGGAAAACGTTACATAGAAGTGCTTCTCCCGAAGCATATTATTATACTAACGCCAAGAGTCATCTTTTTTCTGCTCTCTCTCTACCTGATGATCACAATAAAACTCGTAAAAACGTAAAAAGCACAACAGCAAAAAAGTTATCCCCAAGTTATTTCGAGCGGTGTTAATGCGCACATGAGTGAACTGGCTTGCGCTCTAGCTCTGTGAGTTCTATGGGCTGCCGGCGCGGGGGAGAGGGAAGGATGGCTCCCTGCTACCCTCCGGTAAACACACTGGTAGACCTAGTACAGGGTCTATCTACACCAGATGGAGATAGGCTAGCGCTGACACGTGCGCTGCCAGTGAGCACTGCTCAGCCCCCGTGCTCTAAGTCTGAGTAAAGTTTAACCAAGAGGATACGAGACAAGCATCGTGCCAGGAGATGGGGAGCAAATGAGAAACGCAGCAACTTAGATAAGAAGTATTATAGGCCGGCGGTTATTTGGAAGCACGAGCGGAGAAACAAAAGGAAACAATAAACACAGGAGCAATAATAATAATAATAATAATAATAATAATAATAATAATAATAATAATAATAACAACAACAACCATAATAATTCAATAAAACTAATAATACGTTTGGCGATAACACATATTGGTGAGACTGTCACAAAAAAATTCGGACGAGACGACGATAGACTTCCAAAGGCAACGGGCTGATGCGACAGCCTTGAATAAGGGGAGAAAATACATCCGTGAATAACACAGGAAGATAACCAAGGAGGATTGAACATGGGACTAGTCCTAGAAACGGAATTCAAACCAACAGTTCAGGGCGATATGTCTCCTGTATTGACACAATCACTGTGTCCCAAAAAGTTATCACCTTATGGCCGACAGAACATAATTTTTGCACATACAATTGACTACAAAAATGTCAATTTCTTAACATTGAACCAAACAAAGTAGAATAATTATGACAAACGTGGTAAACCTCGTTGTGGGCAACCATTTCTAGACGATCATCACAGTCTCGAGGAATTCCAAGGCACCAACATCCCTTGATGGTCAGCGGCAATGTGAACAGCATCCATTAAAAAACAGGACCGTCATGTGTTTCAGTGTTACTGTGGTGTTTGTTTGTTTAACGACAGCTATCACAGTATCTGCCTGCAGTAGCTACAGCTCGTTAGAGCTGCGAAAGCACGGGCTAGAGAGATAGATAGATAGAGACATGGTTGATCGAGAGCCATGCACACAGCCTACATTCTCTGCACAATGTTTACTTTACACGGAAACGCTGGAACGCCGGAGCAAGACGCAACAACGGATTGAATTCGAAAAAAAATTTATTGGTATTGAGATTTTTAACTAAATTTATCTAGAGCAATGAAAGGCGCTGGACTGGAGGGGTTAAAAGACGTTAACAAAATGATACCACAATTCGTTCTAAAATCTATCAATCTAGAGCGTAGATTATGTTCTAATCACGCGCCTACTAAGCGATGATACTCCCAAAATGAGAGAAACATGCGTCTGTTGCCTTGTCCAGCCCAATTTAACCTAATGAGCTTGTGCTTGTACATAAACAAAACCTAGAAAAAACATATATCTAACTGGGCTGCATAGTTATGTCTGTGTCGAACTTAGACCGCGCACTAAGTAACGGTATGTCTATGGTAAACATCTTCTAGGAATAAATCGCACAAGTTTTGGGCGGGTCGCCAGTGTAGTCTTACAGGAAGTCCGCACTCACTCCACTCAAGGGCACCGAGAGCTGCTTCACTGGTTCAAAGCAGTGAGTCTTGCTTTAACAAGCAGCTTTGATACAATGTAAAACGGGAAAGTAAACACTACAAAAATAAAAAGAATGCGTCTTCTACATATTAATCAACATTACATTAAAATTATATAAAGTGGTTCAAGTTTGCCCAGAATCGAAATATTACTTTTAAACCTGACTAGTCCAAATAAAACGGTCGCACTGGTTTAAATAAAATAAATCTTATATGCGAATGGTATCTACGATTTGAGTATTATAGTGTCAGCGTATTCCACCGTTCTGGAACAATAGATCCATAGGTGTGGGAATTCCAAACATCCTAGAAAACTTGACGCCCAACAACGGAAACTGTGAGCAGTGCGGCAAGCTAATTACCACCATAAGAGCAGCGGCCAAGTGGTTCTCCTACTAGCCTTGTCTAAATCTAGACCGTCTGGGCCGTGGAAATCCAGTTCAACACGAGACCTACACAAAAACATAAGATAAATCTAGACCTGAATGTACGTGGTTGCGAAGTTTGAAACACCAAACACAACAAAATCTGAACTAGGCTCTGATAAGTGATATTGAGGAAAGGGGTAGAGACGAGTTAACTGTGTTGGGCAGCCGAGCCCCGCTAAGCAAAAGCCAAAAGAATCTCAGGAGGCAGGGAGGCAGGCAGGGGCCGACAGGGCATCTAGACTAGATCTAGAGCAGGCGCACACATCACGGAAGCAAAAGTAGAGCTAGGAGGTAGCTCGCTGGATGGCAAAGTGTTAGGTAACTGTAGACAGATCTTCGTGTAGGAGAACTCAGCAAGCGGTGCCACTGGGAGTGGAAGAGTCGGTGAAAACACAAGCAAGAGGGGGAACGTGTAAAGGAATTTGACTACTATCGTTTATTTTTGGGGAATAAAACAAAGAGGCTTGTGATCTTCTAGTGTCCTTTCACACACAAACAAGTCTTTAACACTCAGCGCTAAACACTAGATATGAAATTGTATTACGGTACCTGATACATGTTCAAAGCAAGACGTATCAGAATACATGTACGGTATTTATTGCTTACATACTGGTAACAGAATCGTGCGATTAGACATTATGTTCATAGTTTCAATTATGTCTCTTCTCTCGTGTGAAACGTTAGTTTTCAAGTGCGATAAAAGTAAGAAAAACCAAAAGCAGTACATAGCATTTCGAAATAGTAGCGTTTCAGAGAAATGGAAACTGAGGGGGAAAAGGAACACCTGAAGCTAAGAATAAGTATCCTGCCCAATCATATTTCGTATAGATTTTCTTTTGGCGATACTGTATCTACCACAATGAGGGGGGAGAGGAACCTGATCAGGTGTTGGAACTAAACCACTAGGAGATAGCGTGACGTCACAGCCCGCGTGTTTATGTTGCAGTATACACATAAGAACACAATACTGGAGGTACAGGTAGAAAGATCTAACCGATGCTGGGTCGGCTAGAGTGAGCACTGAGCAGGCTTAGATGCGCCAGGTAGAAACTACCATCCATCCCGTGACACGAAAGAGGGCGAGCAAAGGTGAGCGATGCCAGCGCTCAAGCATTATTGACTGGGCCAAGCGGTGACGCAGCCCATTTCGGATGACGTCATCGACAAACTTAGAACTCTTCGTCTGTCTATCCAAGAAGGCTAGGGGCTGGATATTATAATCATAAAGGTGGACTTTAAAAGGACCTGGTCCTTCCTCTTTATGAAACAAAATACAGGTGCCATTAGCAGTGGGTGAGAAAAACGCGCATCCGTCTGTAAGACTGGGTAATATAAAATTGATCAATATAGATCATCAGAATTTGGTTAAATAAAAGACGACAAGCGTATATAATTATATATACACTGCAATATAATTCTACTTCAATGGCAATTATGCTGATAACACACCCTGAAGGGTCAGAATATTTATAGACCTTGGTCACCAAAAAAACTGCGAATAAAATCTCACTGCACGTTCATTAACACCGTTGATCAAATAGGTAACAACTAGTCTTTGTACCAAGAAGAGTGTTATATTTTTTCAGGTAATAGAGACGAAATTTCACCGAGTCCAAAAGAAAGGAGCAGAGATTTACATCATTTTCGAATAGCCTAATCCATAACCGTATGACAATCTCCTCCACAAGTGAAAAAAGTCAAACACCACCAAGGATACCAAAAAGACCATAAGGGCTCAGAGCCCCAAGTCAGGTCTGCAGTTACTCTATCCAACTGTCGCTGTATTGGACCTAGTCACTTCTTGATACACCGACACGGTGCTCAATCCACAGAAATTGGCCAATCCATGATCCAAAACGAAAAGACAACTGAACAGGGTGTAAATAATCTGGACGGACAGACAAACTTTTGGAAGCCTCTTGGTGTGCAAAGTGGAAAACAGAATACAGAATACAAAAAAAAATCTTTATTGACCCTGAAGGGGGATTAAAGTTGTATATTCTGTATTCAGTATATGTTTTCCTCTTCTCAAACTATGTAGACGAGGCGACTATGTTTGAGGTGTCTACCTTGACGCCGTTATAGGCGTATCTAGAGCTAGTATAGTTTGAGTAGTTATAGGACGGCATCTTGTTCCATGCTGTGGGAGGCCCGGCCACAAGACGCATCACCTGCCGCTGCCTGGGCACTGACTGGCGGACTCAGGGGAGGATGCCGTCGACTCACGGTCTCGCTCTACATTGCAAGACGTTTGTGGCCAGCGCCGATACGCCCAGTGAGTGAGTGAGTGAGTGAGCACGGTGAGCAACGTCGGACTCCTGCGATACGCCATACATTCACCGCCAACATCTATATCATCAAACCCATAAGCTAACCAAGCTATCCCCCCCACCACCCCAACCCAGGCCTCTACCTAGATCCCTAACTTCTCAAAGCGCAGTACGTGTATCAACCGAGGGTAGCAAGTCATCCAGCAAAGCCAATATGCTGAGTCGCCGAAGGGAGGAGGGAGAGAGAGAGAGAGAGAGAGAGAGAGAGAGAGAGGGAAGGAGAGAGAGAAGAGTTAAGCTCGTTTCAGATTGAGAAATAGATAGATAGAGAGAGACAGAAAGTGAAAGAGAGAGAAAGGGAGAGAAAAGAGAGAGAGACAAAGAGAGAGAGAGAGAGAGAGAGAGAGAGAGAGAGAGAGAGAGAGGGAAGGAGAGAGAGAAGAGTTAAACTGGTTTCAGATTGAGATTAGTAGTATACTATATGTACCAGTATAGCACCGAGGAAAACATCTATGGCGGAGAACAGTGGAATGCGATACATAGACTACGGTACTGTACCACAAAAACAAACAGCAGTGAATCTGTCAAAGAAACTAAGGCTTCGCACCGGCAACACAAACAGAACGAGAGGGAATATGAATTGAGCAATGAAAATGCAAATAAAATGACATTTGTGGACCAAAACTAAAGACATTGCCAAAGGCAGAGCGCTATCGCTATCGGGTAGAAGTATGGCAGGAGGGTACAAGCGGCTGTGACGTGTACATCTATGTAGTGAACGCTCCTCATCTAAATTTAGTGCTCCCATTTGGCCCATATTCAAAAATGTTTTTGTCGAAGCTCTTTGTTGAATCTGTGTTGTCTATGTGGCTGCTCACTTCTTTGTTTAATCCGACTTTAACTCCTATACAAATACCGTATTGAAACGCATAGGACCCTGCTCCTGCTTGTATCTAGGATTTTAATACAATCTGTATTCATTGAAGATTTGATAATCCAAAGGATTGGGAGTTGAGTTTGTGACTAAGTTAAACCTGTCTTACTCATTTATCAATCGTTTTCGCCCAAAACAATTCCAGAGACAAAGGCATTCTCTCTCTCTGTTCTACCCTCCTCCCCCATAAGGTTCTGATCCTATAGAAAACGTACACTACATCGAGCAATCTTGCTATCTCAGAGATATGAAGGAGTAAGAAGACGTTCGTGGACATAACGTAGTAATATACATGTAAGTATTTATCTCCACCTACCTAGATCTACACCCAAGAGAAGGAGATCTCTCTCTCTCTCTCTCTCTCTCTCCCCCTCCTCTCTCTCTCTCTATCTCTATTTATTATTGCTGGGATATTCTCCAAAGAGACTGCACCAGCAAAGCTTTTTCTTCCTTTTCGGCAAGCATATGGAAAAAAACTAATAGAGAAGTATGGAGTTGGCAGGGGGTGCTCTACATTATGAATTATCTCGGGTAGCGCACACGTAGCAGTTACACACATCACACACACACCGGCAGTGCAAGCCTGAGGACGGGGTGAGCTCACACCCCTACCTTGCCGAACCCTGTTGGCAAACTTAGGGGACACGGGAAAGAAGCGCGCTGTGTGTTCAAGCCTGTACCTTTTACAGCACGGCTGTGGCGACTGCAGCACTTATTCTTTTTTTTTTTTTCAGCATGGCCAAGAAGAGCTCCTGCCTTACTGGTGATGCTGCCTCTACAGCGTACTGCGATCTGTCCAGCAGGGGTAAGACCGAACCCGACATTGCACGGCAGGTGAAGGTCAGGCAACTAAGGATCCCCTCGATCCCGAAATCCTGTTTACATTATTGATGCTTTCTTTTTTTCCCCAAAAAATTCTGATTAAGTGCAATCTTCCTCAAAACTGTTGTATCACTGCGAGTTGCTTCGTGAGTTGAACTTGTGTGAGGTTCTGTATTTGCAAGTTCGAGACTTGATTTGCCTTCAGAGAGGTTATGTGTTTGTGCTCGTGCTGGACCTTGTATTTTTTCTCGTTTGCTCTTTAAACCATATTGCATACATCGCTGCTGCTGTTACTACTATGAGCTACTACTACTACTACTACTACTACTACTACTACTACTACTACTACTACTACTACTACTACTACTACTACTACTACTACTACTACTGCTCGCTGCTTGTCTCGCTGACTACTACTACT